>QLOM01002293.1:0-16413 GCA_003313785.1 Termitomyces sp. MG148 | reverse complement strand
CTGTTTTGGAAAACTTGGAATTGAATCACGTTCTTAAGTGTCTGTGCCAGCCCATAATGTGACAAAAAAAATGTCGGGCAGATGAGGTTTGAAGCGCGTGGAAATCATGTATATTCTTCCTCAGCCAGCAATCGCCCCATTAATATTGTGAGTCGTGACATAAGTACCCTGCTCGAAGTTTTCAGCAACGACTTGGCTAACAGCGGACTTTATTAAATCAAGCAGAGGAGTTCCAGGCACTTGGGTACACGGTCACCGGGTCACCGCGTACCCCTGAGCGGTCGGTCACGAGCTCATATCACGGAGCAACGCGTACACAAAGACAAACTACAGATTCCCTCCATTCCTCTATTGTGCTGGCAGAGTCCGGTCACGTTCGGGTACGTTGCAAGCGAATTGTGGGTTGAACAGGTACAAGCATCTTTTTCACTGATAATCGGATATCGTCCATGCGTCTCAGGTCTATTTTTTCCCGATTCAGACCGATTTTGGCCAGTGGCCAGGCAAGTTGAAGGTCCGCTACAACGTGTTACGGCTCTCATTGTTCTCACAAATTCGACATAAAAAGCAGAAAACATTGGAACGCTCTGTAGGTCCTTCGCATTATGACTGGCTCATTTTCTGCTGTCGGTGGCTCAGGCTCACCCGTCAAGTTTTCAGTATCCACTGGACTTGAAGCTACAATCCCAGAACTCCCCTCTCTTCGCAAAAAAATGTTCGCCTCTATGAAGGGCCTCTTTCTGGGTCCTATGCCTGTACAACAATTCCTAGATGAATTCCTGCCCCAGTCACTATCTGGGACACGATCTAGGACTAAGATACCCGAGTTCAGCAAAGACCTCTTCGCCAAGGCTATCGCAGACGGAATTAAGGAGAACGAGATGTATGAGCCTTATGTAAGTCGATATCTCTTAGCACGATAGCTCAACAACTTACCTGCGGTCATAGATGGACGCCATTACCAATAACGGATTCATCCCCGGATTCAAAATGGTCAATACATCGTTTAATTTCGACCAGGACACAAAACGTTATCGCATCAAACCTGACCCCAGTATGTATCGTGAAGGTCTAGATGTGTCAGAAAAGGTCACCCAGTTTGGTGAACTTGAGCTTCATAGTGAGCTTAAAGCTAAAAACACCGACGATGCTTTTGTCGATCCCCCCCAAGGCGAGGATCGCTGTGATTTCGAGTTCGAATCCCAGACACACGTGGGCAAGGCATCTCGGGGTCAGCTTATTCATTACGCGACCGAGTGGTTCGCTCGCCAGCATCGTCGTCATGCCTTCACCATCTTTCTCTTTGGGACCTATGTCCGTTTCATTCGCTGGGACCGCGCTGGTGCCATTGTTTCCGAGAAAATCGATTTTAAAAGTGACTGTTCGTTCTTGGTTCAATTTCTCTGGAGATTCTCTCACCTCGACGATCTTGGCCGAGGTAGAGACCCATCCGTGCGTTGCGCGACATCTGAAGAAGCGGAAATTGCTCACAGAGAACTCGCGGAATGGAAACCAACTCCGTATCGTCCAGTTGTCGTATTCACTGTTCCTGGTGAGGACGGCAAGAAGCGTGAGTTTCTTGCTTGGGGTTGCTTCTCTGAACCTCCGTCACTCACTGGTCGATGTACTCAAACCTATCCTGTGTATGAGATTGCAACAGAAACAAAATACCTCTTGAAGGATGGATGGAGGGCGCACACCCTGGCTCCAGAGGCCGAGATCCTCCGAGAGCTCCGAGAGAAGCAAGTTGAACACGTTCCGGTCTACATTTGCGGAGGTGACATTGTCGACGGTGTCACGAAGACCGATCTTTATGTTACTGTTGAGGAGGCGGACGAAGGTTGGGAGGATGCGGCCGCAGGCAAAACTCATGAAAATGTTACTGTTCAAGAGGCGAACGAAGGTGATAAAGCCAAAGGCAAAAGTCATAATTCTACTCAGAAAAAGGATGGTTCTTGGAAGTGTGGAAATACGTGGTGGAGGGTTATTCAGCGATTCCTCCATCGTTTCATCTCCGATGTGATAGGGAAGCCTCTCGACACATTTAAGAACTCCAAACACATGCTGCTAGCGGTCTCGCATGCGTTCATTGGTGAGTCTGGGGCTACCTTTTTAAAAGTTTGACTCACCACCCTTCACCAGCCTCTTGGCAGGCATACGAACGATGCGGCATCATGCATCGCGACGTTAGCGGAAACAACATCCTCATCACTCGTTTTGGAGGGATACTCAATGATTGGGATATGGCAAAGAAAGAAGCTGATATTAAGAGCAGCCGACGGCACGAACGGACGGTGAGTGGTGATATAGTACTGATCGATCATACTCACAGCGTATCGGTAGGGAACTTGGGAATTTATGTCAAGTCTGCTGCTCACAGGGCATCATACCGCTCATACGATCCAGGATGACATGGAATCATTCGTCCTCGTTGTCATCTATTATGCTCTACGCTATCTGCCCCACAACAAATCCGAGGAAACTGCGTACATTATCGATAACGTCTTCAATCGTCAGGTGCGCATTCGCCCCGGTGTATATAAGGGTGGTGAAGCCCGGAAGAATCTCTTTCTTGACAATGATTACATTGGCGATGACTACAAATTAAAGTCTCCTCCTCTCCAACGATGGGTTAACGCGGCGATTAAGGCCGTGAAAGAGTGGATAGAGGCCGAACGTGCGAAATCTGGGCTACGAAAGGGAATGACAGAGCTAGAGATGATGGTTGAGGAAGGAGCGGCTGATACTGCAGCAACCGAGCCTACTCCCCCAAACTATCGGTCTGTCCTCGCCACTCATGGCCGATTGGCCAAGTACTTTGAACATTGCTTGCGGGCGAATGACTGGCCTGCGCTTGCAGATGACACGCCGCATGATATTCTATCTGGCAAGCATGCGCGTGAAGACAAGTTTCCGCACATTGGCGGGACTGCCACCTCGAGCAAAAGAAGTAAAACATCTGGTACAGGTTCAGGAGGTCGAGGCTCAGAGACAAGAAGGTTATCGCAATTACGTATAAGTGGAAAGCAAAGTCAGTCTCAACGTCGTAAGTAGTAACTTCGCAGCCTGTTTAGTATGTGAATACACCGCATGTAACATAACTATATCGTTGATAATAGATTAACTAACTGTCGAGGATGCACCATGAATAGTGATCCTATGTCCTTCACGGCACGTTCAATTTGACACTGGCAGCACGATGAGCGTAGGATCCTGCCAGATGCTCTCATTGTAATCTTTGTTAACCGTGCGTGCGCTATTTAAGCAGTGACGTATCGGTTCTTGTAGGATGACTTCTTGTAAAGGAGTGTTGTTCTCTGAGCCAGTGTTGGCCCCTAAAGGTTAAAGGTTAATAAAGTTTAAGGGTTAAATACATTACGAGGATGATAATCCGAGTCTTTTTTTTTTTTTTTTTTTTTTTTTTTTTTTTTTTTTTTTTTTTTTTGGTGTAGCGTTTGGTATAGTTGTGCAGCCTGCATCACTGATGCTGTCACACAACCCGCGGTTGGTACCGGGCCTTGGCCCCGTATGTTGATCGTTTGCAATACACCCCGAGGAAATGCTCTTACGCACTGGGTGTGGGACTCTGGAACACATGACTCTGACTCCCCTCTCCCTCCTTCTCATCCTATCCCCTCATCTCCCCTACCTGAGCCAGAATCAGTGCCTATACCCACTAAAACCCCGGATTCTCTCGTCCAATCATCTGGAAGAGATTCTTCATTTTTGAGGACACCCGACCATGTGCTCAGGACTCTCTTCAATGGTATTGCCCTCTTTTCGTATTTCGGTTTCGAGAGTTCCATGTCTAGAGCTAGTCTGTCATTAATAGATCTGAGCCATCTTTTTCTCACTTCCATTCTGTCGAAGGGCCTGTTTTCGTTTTGGATCACCCTCTCGCACCTAAGTTTCCAAATCAGGTATGCTGATTCAATCATGATTATCCTGAATAGTCTTGAGTGTCCGGATAGTATTTTACCCTCCTCGTTCGTAAATTCTGCCAGCGGGGCTCCAAGGATTGTACCAAGTGCAGGTCTGTACCACTGGATCTCGCATTTCTTTTTCCATAGTTCTTCAGTTGCCTCCCAGACTTTCTTTTGGCCCGCTGTTTCGCACTCTGTCAGGATGTGAGTCATTGACTCCAGGGAATGGCAGTGGGCGCAGAGCGCGCGTTCTTGCATGTCCAGTTTCATCGTTGGCCTCAGCCAGTGGTCGCCCACCATGTACGCATCATGGGTGGTCATCCACAAGAAGTACCTCTCCTCCCTAGAAAAGTCTCGGCTGCGTTGCCCCTTCCATATCGTTGCGTGGGTGGGTTTTCTTCCGAACAATTCTTCCACACATTCAGTTATGTGGTCCAGGTTTTTAGTCGTTCTGGGTCTCGTGGGGGGGTTCTTTTTTGCTTTAATCGCTCTTATGGCTTTATATGCCAGGGCCTGCGTGATGACGTTGAGTTTTGCCCCTGAGACCACCATGGAGGGGTCAATCGACAGGTTTAATGTCTCCAGTGCCCCCTTTGTGGCGTCGCTCGCGAGCCTGTCCGCACCTTCGTTCCTGTAGTGACCTGAGTGGCCCTTCACCCATTTCATTCAGGTCCTAGTTCTCCTTTCCCTCAGCCTGGTTACCGTAAGTTGTGCCAGGGTGGCATTTGCTGTGTCAATGTAACCTGAGTCTTCATTCTTTTGCAGATCTCTCGTGACAAGATTTATAACGTATTTCGAGTCTAGTTCAATGTCAAAGTTCACGTCGTGAGGGTTCTTCTCTACTGCCTCTTTTAACGCTAACAGTTCTCCTGTTTGGTTAGACTGCGGAAGTTCCAGGGGGACTCTGACGCTCCTGTTTAGCGGGTGGCCTTCAGAGTAGAATACACCAGCGCCAGCGTATGCGTTCATGTCCCCATTGTTCACACATGAGCCATCCGTCGCTAATGCCATACACCTATGCGCATCTCTGGCATGTGTCAATCTCGGAGTCACGTTTGACTTTTCTCCTTCGGTGAAGACTCGGAAGAGGTCTGCCAGGTGGCCTTTAGTTTGTAGCCTGTCTTCAAATACCACCCATTCTTCGACTTCCGTCTCATCTGCCCCTTGGGGATTTGCAATTCGTTGCTCTGGGGGATCTTGCCTTGGGTCCCATTTCTGCGGAAGAGTATCTAGAAGTTCCTTTGATCTGTTTGCGCAGCTGTGAGGGGTGAGGCAACCTGTGTTCTCTTCCACCCATTTGCATCTTTCGCACTCACACTCATCAGATGCTCTATGTCCTACGGCCGACAGGATGTGGGTGAGTAGTTCTGCTTCACCAACCGTGAATATTCTGTGGTTATTTTTCAAGCAGGTGCTTGGGCCCTGGTTCAGGTATCGGATTCTCCGGTTTGCTTCGCTATGATACCAAATTGGCCGTAAGTTCTTAAGCTCTTTACTTATGATTAGGCCATCAGGTCTTACACCGTACTTCATTGCTGTTCGGTAGAGGGATTGCAGGTCCTCGCAAGCTCCTGTTTTAGCTGATCTTGCTGGCTTCCACGTTTGGAGAAAGACGTTGATTCTCACTCGTGGGTCAACATGGCGTTCAGTGGCTGGGACATTGAGTGCAAAGAGAGCGTCCGCAATCAGGGCCCATGTTGGACGGTTCGGGCTAAGGTTGAGGTATGATTTTAACCACATTACTTTGATGGCCTCATTTCTTGCTTCAAGGTCCAGGAGTGCCCTGCCCCCTTCCTTACAAGGCACAAATAGCACATGTTCGGCAACAGGGGCTCACTTCTCATGCCATGTGAAAGCCTTTATTTTCCACAACAGGGAAAGTTCCACTTCCTTCGGCATTCCTTGTACTTGCGTTAGGTACTGGGTTATACCGCCTACAACCATCTGCACTATCAGGCGCCTGCCTTCCATTGTTGGGTGGCTCATTTCCCATCTGGCTAGGTACCTGTCAATCCTTTCAATTATCGGGCCCCACGGTTCTTCTGCCTTGAGTTCGTTCCCAAACCAGGCACCTAGAATGTGTACTCCTTCGCCTTCCTCAGCGATATGTATGTTATTAGGTATCTGTGAGTAGTCTTCTCTAGTTTTCCTTGTCCTTAAGACCCTCTCGCGAAATGATTTAGAACCTATTGGGATGACTTCTGTTTTTGCAATGTTGAATTTAGCTGACGATGCAATACACCAGTCATCAAGATTGTCTTGCAGTATCTTTGGGTCGTTACCCTCTGATAGAAAAACTGTCGTGTCGTCTGTAAATAAACTCGCTATCAATTTTTCCCCATACCCTGGGATTTTGTAGCCTTTAAGGTTGGAGGCGCGTAGAGAAGCAGCTAGTGGTTCGATTGCCAGGTCAAAAAGAAGGCATGACAGGGGGTCACCTTGCCTCACACCTCTTGTTATTTTCCATGGCGAGCTTAGGCAACCGTTGATCATTACTCGTGACTCGGCATGCTTGTAAAGGTCTTTCACAGTGTCTATAAACTCATCAGGTAAGTCGAAGGCTTTAAGAGAGTTCCACAAATAGTCATGATCTATTTTATCATATGCTTTCTCTTGGTCCAAAGCCACTATCAGGCCGTTCTGCTTCGTTGTTTCAGCATAGTTGATCATCATTCTTATCAGCTTTGTTTGATCTGCTATTCTCCGGCCTTTTATGAATCCAGCCTGGCTTTTGTGGATTAGGGAAAGAGAGATCTCCGCTAGTCTGGATGCTAAAATCTTCGTGAATAACTTGTAGTCCGAATTCAGGCAGGTGATTGGTCTGTAATTTGCAATGTCTGAGCGATTGTTTTTCTTGTACAGCAGGCACATCCACCCCTCCGAAAATTTGAGCTCTTTATCAACGCCGTGGAGTCTGATGTCCTTGTACACATCCGCTAGTAGTTGGGCAATATCAAAGGTTGGTCTGTTGAGCTTTACGTTCTCCTTATGCCTTTCATTTAGTGTTTTTAGCAGTTCATATGTGATCCCGTCCAGACCAGGCGCTGAGTCGTTCTTTGAGTGTTTCAAGGCTTCTATCACTTCGTCCCTTGTAATTTCTTTAGTCAGAGTGCGTTTTTGGCTGCCAGTGGCTCTCTTGTCAATCTTACTGAGGACCTCCCTGGTCTTAGCGTCTTTCACCCTTTTGTCTGCCATCATGTTGTCATTCTGGAGGCTCTCGTGGTAGTCCCTAGCCAGTTCTGCCATCTTTTTTGAGTTTCGTTCGTAGTAAGGAACTTCCGTCCCTTGGTCCTCTGCATTTCTTGACCGCAGCGCATAGATCATGTCTATGGGTTTAGCTTCCTTATTCGACTTTGTTCAGTATTTACATATCGTTTCTCCTTCGATGCAGTTGCGAATTGCACATTTTGTTCTGACATTCCTATGTCTTTGTCTTTCAAGTTCTCTAATTCTTGACTTCAACTCTGCTGAGAGAAACCTTTTCTCTTTGTCTGCTATGGACTCGTCCTCCTCGATGTCATCACGGTTTTTTGTCAGCTGGTTGAGACGAAGAAGATATCGTGGTGTGATTGTCTTTTCCCTCTTTTTTGCCATGTTTACCAGGTCTAACTTCCATGTCATATAGACTTTCTGCGGGTTTTCGCTCTCGGATCGGTGGGTCTGTATGGTATGAATTTTCTCCAAGGCTTCTGCGCCCGTTTTGTGGATGAACTCCCTCAGGACCTTGTCCTTCACAATGTATTGGGGGATCACCCAGCGGCCTTTACCTATCGCTGGTGCATCCTCATGAGTCACTCTCACTGATATTAGGTCATGGTCAGTTCCTGGCACCCCGGTAGGCGCCAGTATCCACTCTCTTGCTGTTTTCTTTATCTCCTCTGATACATAGATTCGGTCAAGGCGCAACTGGGTCAAGGTAGCCTCCTGAAGGAAGGTGTAGGCTTTTGTGTCTGGGAATGTATCTCGCCAGCCATCAGTGAGCCGTAGTCTCTCCTTTATAATGCTCATATAGAGTCTTGCGTTTTCAGGGTCTTCCCTCATTGGCTTCCGGTCTATTTTCTCTTCGACCATATTGAAGTCGGCCATCAGTATGTCAATCTTTAGGTTGGGTTTGCCATCAAGGAATTTGATTATTTGTTGCCAGAAGTCCACGTTTTCGAGGGAGTTTGACGCAGTCACATTTGGTGCATATATACCCATGATTGTGATTTTCTGATCCTTGTACCAGTTTGCTTGTAGGAGTGCTGCCCGTCCTCGCACCACTTCTTCAAATTTGATGTCTGATGCATTCACAAGTTCCTTGTTTATGATGAATGCTATCCCTCCCTTCGCTCTCGGATTCTCAGGATCTTCTGAGCAGAAGATTCTCAGTCTTTTCTCGAAGAGTTTCTCTGTTTCGGCTCTCCTCTCATTGTCCAGGTGAGCCTCTTGTACCGCTAGGATACCTATCTTTTTCTCACGAACTAGCTGGTTGACATGGAGCCATTTTGAAGACTTACTCCCGGCATGTCTGAAGCCTCTTATATTGAGGGAGGCTATCTTAATGGATGCCTTGGTATATGGACCCCTATCACGGTTGCTCGGTCTTTGGGGTCTCATTATCCGTTGTGCGTGTGCTGCCACCGGATTGGGGCTGGATGTATCATGCAGCGCCGGGTCCACTGACTGTGGTCCGTCTGCAGACTGCAGATCTCTAGCTGACTGCTCAGGAAGGGGGGTCTCGTTCCTTACCACCGGTTAGTGGCAGTGTGCTGACTGCATTTCTCCGACAGCTTCATTTGCTGAGGGGTTTTCTGGGTAGCTGACTGCTTCCCAGGCAACGGGCCTTTGATCCTCGGGAGGGGGTAAGGAAGACAGCCTCACCCATCCTTCCTCACATTAACCTCTTGCCGCTTGCCCTACTCCTAATCTCTGTGGGTTGTCATTGGAAGGACGGCCCGCGGGTGAGGCACTTCTTCCTCTAGCCCCACGGAGTCGTGTACCGTTGTGACCTATAATTACCTGAGTTGTGTTATTTAATCTATCTGTTGTGTTAGTGTTCGTAGCTGATCAGTTTTTTGTCCTTCAAAGCGGCTAGCCAGGCCCCTTCAAAGTTTGGTGGTCTCATCCCATCCGACACTAATGGGCGTGTCATTTGGTTCTGAGTTGCTGAGTGCTCAGTGCGGTCCCACCGACGACCCAAGCGTGTGTGTTTGCACTTAGCCAATTAGGCTCCTAGTCCCATTCCTAGGTCCTGACTTGGAGGCAGGAGACCGTAATAGTTGTGCTTTCCTATTTCGGCCCTCTGTCCTGCTGAGTTTGGAGAATTCTATTTATTCTGCATTATGCAAGCTAAATCTTAGCAGGCACATTATGATTGCGGGTACGGATTTACTTAGTAGGAGCTTTGTACAGTTTGCCTAGTTACATTCTAGGGGAACCCCTCATGTGACCCCGTCCACCGGACTGAACGAAGGTCCTTCCTCTGCTGTGGGGAGTCCCGCTTCCTCCATCCGACCGAGTGTAGGCCATGGGGGCCCCTCCTCTGCCTCGAGTGGATTCGATCCTTCTCTTGAATCTCTCCGCATTGTCTGGGCGTGGACCAAGCCAGTCTTCTGCTTTTGGGAGAGGGCATGCGTATGCGGGGTGGGAATCCAACTTGTACCAGGTGCACTCGACCAACCTCTTTTCCATTTCGAGGTAGTGCAGCCCCACCATAACTCTAGTTTGACACACCTCCAATTTGAAATTCGCGTGGAGTTCGTAGTCGCTTGTTAGGGGTTTTGCCGTTAGCTGCCAAAGGGGGGCTGGGTTGCCTTGCGGATCCTGCGAGTCGATGTAGGTTAGGTCAAAGGAAGTCGTGGCCTTGTAAGCACATTCCCTGGTCCCTCCCACGACACCCACATCCGCGAAAATTTTATTGCTGATTGCACGAAACTTTGAGTTGTTCCATAAGGCTCTCTTTAGTGTTCCTAGTGCTAAGTTCTTTGCCTCCTCTCCAGGTTTGACTGCACCACCCAAAATATTTGTGATCACCCAAGAGCGCACTTCTAAGTCGAATGGGACAACGTTGAAGGTGAGATTGGGGGAGATTGCAAATGTTTGTTGCCAAATGAGGAATTCCTTTAGCTCCGGGCTGGCCCCAGCGAGGATCAGGGTCCAGGGGGTCTCGAAGTCCCTCCTGCTGCTAGGTCTGTTCTTCCATACTGCTTTTGATACGTCCAGATTGTTTGCGCCGATGGCGAGAGATTCTAGAAACAGGGTGATTTTGGCAGAGAGGGTTGGGTTAGCTTTGAACAGCTTCGGCCCTGCGCCAAAGGGGATGATCGTGAGGTAATCGCCCGGACTCTGGGTAACCTTGTCAACTAAGCCTTGGTCAAGGTTAGCTGTAAGGCGCTTGAATGGTATCACGATTCGTTGAACTCGTGTCTGGGTGAAGGTCGTTGAGTTCACAGCGGGGAGATGGGGCTGGTCGCCTTGTTGCGAGAGCTGTGTAGCTGGGTTCTCCTCTCTGTTGGTTGGAGTCTCTTGGAAGGGATCTGGGAATACAAAGTCATCGACTGCCATTGGGGTTTTCCTTGAGAGTTCACTCTCTCCATCTATGTCTAAGGGGTCGGTGACGTCGCGGGTAGCACTCGCAATTACGTTTTCTTGTGGGTTCTCAAGATTCGGGCCTGAGACCTTTGCTTTCTTCGCTGCACGTTGATCTGCCAGTGTGTCAGGGTTGTGGGGAGACTGGAGGGGTAACTCGAGATTTTCCGGAATTTGAGTTTTGTTAAGTGCCTTCTGTTTTGTCCCGTTAGGTGAAATTTTCCTGTAGGGCATTGAAGCTTGTATTGCTCATGTCCTGGGACAGGGTTTTCTTATGAGAGTGATATATATTCATTGCTTTATCCCTTCCTTACGGTTAGGGAGATGCTCCATTCGAATTGTTACAGTGAATACTAGAGAAGGTTATTCCGTTCTCCTTATGCCTGACCTGCTAAGTTTTAACTGTCAGCGCTGCCTCCCTTTTTATGGGTTGCTTCACCTCTGCTACAGTATTGTGTATTCGGGGGCTGGGGGCTCTGGAAGGCCGGGCCGTCGTGTCCAGCGTTATGGGACCTCTCCAAGTATCATTGGGGTTGCACGCAGACTGCGTAGGCATGCTCTGTAGCATCTGGGGGGACACTGACTCACGTCGGGTTAACCTCTCGCAACGAAGCGAGAGGGCATCTATTTGCTTCCTCATTTTGGGTACTGGTCCCTTGGGCCACAAAGAGGCTAGACGCTGGACCACCATAAGGATGATGGTGGTCCTTGTCCAAGGGCTTGCACCCCAATTCTATTGGTCGCCAATGACCAACACTGTGTTTGTTGGGCAGGAAGCCCGTGCAGCCTTGGCATACGAGGCTGAAAAGAAGGGCAACATTGCCCAGGTACCCCGGTTGAAAGTGTACCACGTATCACCTAGGGGATTCCCCTGCAACCCATGGGAGCTGCGCACTGGTGAACAACCAGTTCATGCTCCTGCAGGATCACCAGACAAGATATCTCCTGCTCAATGAATTCAAACAGGTGGTGACTAACTGCCACCCCACCGCCAGGGACAAGACTATGTTCCTCTTACTGGAAGATGAGCGCTACCAGACCATTACAGTGCCCTTTGCCAGCAGTGAGGAGCGGGAAGCTGTTCCGCAATTGATCATTTCATCGTGGCTCTACCACCGCAGAGAAATGGGTAGGATTGCCTTCCTGGGCATGAACACCCCCAATCCAAAGCTACCATTTGCTTTGGACTATTTGAGCTCTTATGCCCTGCTGTACGGGTGTTCTGGGACGCCCAACATCTGGACTGGACTGGCCGTGGACCAGGCCATGCGCATTCATTGGCGTAGCCTGTTTGGCTTTGCCCTGGCACGCGTCCTCTGCTCCAGTTGGTGTCTAAGACAGCAGTCCACCATCACCTGGTGTATGTATTCATGCAGCCAGGTCTATACCGTGAAGCCATTGCAGAATGCAAGGAGGTAACAGGGCAAAAGTTTGAGCCCATTGCTTCCAACATGGCTGACCTGAAAACACACCAGGTTGACATCCTCAAAGAATCCTCTTTCTCCTTTACCATCACAGACGCTCTACGTGTCCTTATTCACAACCAAATTCCGGTCAACTGGGCTGACCACGCGTACACTTATGGGGTCACCTATCTTGCCCATATTTTCTTTGCTGATCACCGGCTGCAGACAGAAGCGGCCGCCGTGGACAACTCCCAGCGCTACCACCTTGACAAATTGAGGACTCCCCCAGCCATTCCTGAGTGGAACGGGTGGCATGAAGCCACCAATAGAGATTGCTACCGGTTAATGCTACAACAGCAGGAGAACCAGCATGTCTTTTGTGATGCATTCTGCAATGGAATGTTCTTGAGTATTGGGCAGGATCCCCATGACCGTGACCTGTGGACTCGAGACTATACATCCCCAGGTGCACACCCCAGTGGCCCGAGGAGCCCTTGCCAGAGTTCTCAACGGGCTTGTCGCCCCATCTGGAACATGAGGAGACTCATCCTCAGGCTGGACCTTTGGGTACATGTTTTGCACCCACAGATGAGGAGAAACTCCTTGATTATGACATGGACAACGTGACGGCGGATCCGTTTGCAAAAGCAGCAGACTTGCCTATTGCCCCCGTCCTTGATCTCCTGACGGCATGACTGTCTTGTGTGTAGACCGCAGTGTGGTCTAATTGGGGGGTGTGTAGTGGAGTGGCACCTTAAGCACCACTATAGCCTAATATTTACTTATTAATTATTTATTACTATATTATTGTTTACTACACAGCTGATGTAATCAGCTTATTTTTGTGTTAGACTACATTGACAATAGACCGAGACTGGTCTGATTCAGTGAAGCCTGACTTGTAAGCTAATCAACCCATAACTACCGTTACATGTCCTGTCCACTTTTCCTTCAGGATAGTGCCTGGGTGCTTTGACGATGGGAGCAAATTGCACGTGGACATCTGGGTGGCAGCTGCCTCAGCCCACAGCTCTTTTGGTAGTCTGCTCTCAGCAAGCATACAATGGACTCCCTCAAGGATAGTTCAATTAGTCCTTTCTGCAAGTCCATTCTGAGCATGAGCGTATGGCGTCGTGACCTTGAGGATGATGCCATAAGTGGTTAAGTATGACATCCAAGACTCATTAACCCATTCACGCCCAGCATCCACTCGGACTTTTCAGAGTTTTCTACCTGTTTGCTGTTCTGACTCTGTGTGATACAAAGTAAATGCTGCCAGAGTAGAGGCCACATCCTTCCTCGCAAGGAAATAGCCCAAGATGTACGACGACCCTCCATCAATTGCTACCATCATGTAGACAGCTCCTCCCAAGGATGTGACACTAGATGGCCCCCATAGATCAATGTGAACGCAATTGTTTAGGGCGCCTTCAGGCTCGACCTCCGCATTGTATGGTCTCAAGGTGTGTTTGCTATAGACACCTTCACATAAGCCAAGTACGTTCAGATCACCTTTGACTATTAGCCTGTCGACTAGGTCCTTTGCTAGGATGTTCCTGATTGTCTTGACACTTGCATGGCCAAAGCATCTATGTCAGACTTCAAGGGTGGTAGGCTTCAACTGGGACTTTGCCACCATAGCGTTTGGTGCCTCGGTACCCTCAAGAGGCGTCAGCAAATACATTCCCCCACTACCATTTCTACAGAGGACTTCCTGGCCACTCAGATCCTGGAACTTTACTTGTCCACCCCCAAATACAACTTTAAACTCAGCTTTGTCAAACCAATTTATTGAAACTAGATTTGAGGCAAGGTCTGGGGCATGCAGTGCATTTTTAAAGACAAATTCTGACCATCCATGAGCAGTGTTGCAGATTTTTCTTACTGTGCCCTGGCCCACCACACAAAACATTGCCCCTTTAGGTGCCGCATGGTCTTCTATTGGGGTCTCAAGTAACTTGTAGTCAGTGAATGACTCCCAGTTCACAAAGAGGTGGTCCGTTGCTCCTAAGTTGGCATAGGTAGGTACGCCTTTTGTCTGCATGATGTTTGCCCCTGTCCATTTTACCATTGCCAGCTGATCCCTCCCATCAATTTGATCCTGCAGAGTTGCCGATAATGCGTAAGTAACGTGGGGTTTAACCTCTGGCAATTGGTTAGCAGCTGTGGCGACATTTGCTGTTGGGGGTGTAGGCTTTGTGTTGTTGGTGAGAGTCTGATTGATCTTAGACCTGTTTCGGAAGTTGGGTGGGAATTGGCCTTCCTTCCCTCCTCCTTTCCAGTAACAGTTCTCAATTGTATGTCCGGATCTTTTGCAGTTTGGGTTTATGCATATGAGTCTTGGTTTTTGCTGATTTGTCTGCGCCTGTAATGCCGTTGTAGAAATTCCTGCCTTCTGCTTTTGTAAGACCAGTCTATCTCAATGCATGGTGAGTGCCACCACTACATTCTTTGATGTGTTCATTGCATATACCCCAGCAACTATGGCATTCCAAGACTCTGGTAATGAGGCCATCAGGATAGTACGGAAGCCTGTGTCATCTATATTTGCTCTTTTTTCTGTCGCTGACTTCTACTTTTCCCTCATGTCCTCAACATGCTTCATGAAGTCCATGCCATCAGAAAATTCTGTGGCGTGAAGGCATTTTTTGGCATTCATCGCAGCAATCTCTGAAAACACTCCATGATTTTCAGTAAGAGTCTTCCATGCTTCTGCTGCAGTGCTATCCATTTGATCCCCAGACCAACAGGGTTTTTTGTGTTGTAAATTATTAGGCCTAGTGCCCAAGCATCTCTCTCCTCCCACTCCTCCAGGATGGGGCTTTAGAAGACCACTCGGTTTGCTTTTGTTCGAGTATTTTGGCGTCACTGGGGACATGGGAGGTTTTCAGTTTTGGTATCGTTCTGTCTAAGTATCCACAAGCACCACACGCTCTTGCAGCAATTAAGACTCAATTTTTGAATGTTATATAGTTCATCCCATCAAAATGTACTTCTTCCAGAAAATTTGGTGGGTTCAATGAGTTTGTGGATGACATTTTGTCTATATGTGGCTACTATGGCAAGTGGCAAAAATATGTTGTGTATGTGTGAGTTGGTTGTTGGAGCAGTGGCTCAACACAAGAAACAGGGCCTATAACCTGTAGAGTAAAACAACGTTTTAGGTCTCAGTCACTCCAGGTAAGGTAGTCAACTGTTTATATTACCTGTAGAGTAAAACAACGTTTTAGGCTACAGGTGTCGGTTTAGTATCTAGTCACGTAGGTAAAAATGTATAGTACTCACTCTCAATCACTCCAAGTAAGGTAGTTGACTGAGAGTATTGTGTTTTGTATATCTAAAATAAGTATGAAAAAAAAACCAAGACTGCCAAATACCGATCGGCCAAGGTAGTGGCTCGTAGAGTAAGAGAGAGGTAAGTCCAAAATAGGAATGTTCTCCGAGACTCATTGGTTGCGGTAAGTTGTTTCCTCAACAATCTTTAGAACAATACGCACTGTATTCTCCAAGCACTCATCTGCGTTAGAATTGCCAATACTTCAACACTCCATGAGAGCAATAAAATTTTGTATATTCTCCCCAAAGGGACCGAAGTCACCACGCGAGGAGATCCTACCCCGGAAATTTTGACGGTTCAATTGTGGCTTGGACACCATCAAGTGTCTAACTCCAGTCTATTTTACAGGGATTGGCAGAACCTTTGAGCATGGACAATGCTTCCTATCAAATCTTTGGAATGTTAAATCTCATAGTGTATGATGCAGTCGGCAAGGATATTGACTCGCTTTGCCATTCAAATCTTCATACTGTCGTCCCTTCAGAGTTTGATATGTCGCAACCTCTACCAGTAAGCAAACCAGGTTTCATATATACATCAGTTGCCTTTTACCCTGTGTGATCACAGAAAAATACAATTGTTTGTGTCAAACAACCTGTCTGGGACAAGAAGGGAAAGGAATTAGTTTCAACATCGGAACTGCTGAGGATTACTTCAGAACAACCCTTTTCTCCTCATGTCCATGCCTCCTTTATAATGATGATTTAAGAAAATTAACCATCCCATCAACTTTTAGGCACAGATGAAGTTTTCAAAAAGCTCATTCCCACTTTCCACAGGGCACTATTTAGTCGAGAAGGTCATGAAAACAAGTTGAGACTTTGAAGTCTACAGTCTTGCCAGAGTCTTGCACCATGATCTGGTGAAGATTTTACCAAATGTCATCTAAATGATCTAGTTGGGCTTGTGTATATAAAATTAGTCAATGCAGAAGTTTATGCATTGATAAGTCTCAGGAGTTGAATTGGTATTTCGATACAAAACGCTCCCAGATCATCCAAGCATTGATCAACACACTCAACCTAGTTGCTAACAGGAACGTCCCACTGAGTTTTACTTAAACCTTATTTTATTTTCTCCTAGATATTTTGGATATACAGAAGCCACCCTCAGTCAAACACATTACACCAAGTGACTGAGGGTGAGCTAATCTACCTACCTCTACGTATGGATTGAC
>QLOM01002291.1:0-45441 GCA_003313785.1 Termitomyces sp. MG148 | reverse complement strand
AAAAGGAAGTCCGGAGGGTCCCGGAGATCTCCGGGATGGCCGGAAAAGGAAGTCCCCTGACAATGTGCTGGATTCAGCTTCAAGGACCTTATATGGTCCAATCTACTTGGGACATAATTTACTTGCCCCTCTCTTGGATATTGGTCAACAGGTAGACCAAGCCTCCCTTATTAATAGCCAGCTTGTCTTCCTGATGAGTATTAGCATGCCACATCTGGAAGATGCAAGTCTCTATGATTGCATCATGTGCATCAGTAAGGCTTCTGAGCACTGTGTGTGCAAAGTCCTTAATATCTTTATGAATTACTTCATCTGTATGAAGTTCTCAAATCATTGATGGCATATAGCCATTATTCAATTCAAAGGGTGCATACTTCATTGTCTCAGAAATGTTTGCATTTATTGCAAATTCCACCAATGGAATCCAATCTACCCAGTCTTTTTGATCAGGACAGACAAATGCTTGGAAGATCTGCACAACATTCCTATTTGCACATTCACGTCTGACCATCTGTCTGTGGATGAAAAGAAGTTGACATGAGCAGTTCCACTCTGAGCAGCTTGTGTAGCTCCTTCCACTATTTGGAAGTAAACTTTGAGTCTCAATTGCTTACAATCAAACTGAGTAAGCCATGCAGGCATACAATCTCTTTCAAGTATATTCATGACAATTCTGATGCTTTTGTTGTGGTTGTCACAGGTATGAGATGGACCATACTGGTCATGCAACAGATCATTACCCAGAGGTAGTTGAAGCCATGCATTTCCAGGAAAAGCAAGTGCAGCTTCTTTGGTGGTTTCTGGTTTGATACTTCTAAATGCTGACATGTATTACATGTTACAGAACTGACTATTTCCTTGGCCATTTCTGGCCACCAGTACCACTGCAGTACTGCTAACACATGTAGTCAAGCATTTTCTGTGCTCCAAGGTAGCCCACTGTCTGGTGGGCCTGGTCCAAGATAGTCGTAATTAACAACCTGACTTGTGAAACACACAGGACCTTTGATCCTATCATACTGGTCATGTAAATGAGCTTATGCTCCACTGTGTACCTGCAGTAATCTGCTGGACTGCTGAGAATCTTAGCAAAGAGCTTATCCTGCACATAGCTACACTGAATGAGCTCATGAAAAGCTTGATCTCCATGCTTTACCAGTTTGGGGTGAGAATTGCTAGACTCTAGGGTCTGTCCTACAATAGGATCAAACTCCCCCTCTTTCTGACCTAGTACAGTAGACTTTTTTCTCAAAGCTGGAGGCTTTGTGGCTGCCATTTCTTGGGCCTTAATATTTCAAGCTTCAAGCTTCTCTTGTAGTTGCTTGCTGAAATGCACTCTTTGAGCTCTCATGGCTTGATTGTTCTTTAATCTTGTAGAATCAATGGAGAGACAAATCTTTGCCTTCAGAATTGATTTCCTTGTCCGCTTGTACATAGTCATGGATGTCATGTATGTCTTCATGTATATCACTCTTGAAGTATTGAGATAAGCAATTGGCAACTTTATTTAGCTCACCTTTGACATACATTATGTCAAACTGGTAACACAACATATAGCCAATCCAATGCTGCTGTCATGGTGAGAAGTGTACCTGAGATTTGAAGGACTCTAGTGCCTTATGATCCATAATGATATAGATCTTATATTCCATTAGTTTATCTTCCTATTTTAGGAGGGCTTCCAGAATAGCAAGCATCTCTAGCTCATGCACTGCATAATTCTGCTGGGCTGCAGTGAACTTGCAAGACCTGAATCCTGCTGGTCTGCAGGTTTGCCACATCTTCTCTTGACTGAACATGGCCCCTACACCAGTCTTTGATGTGTCACATATGAGCCATATTGGCTCATTGTAATGCAGACCTATGGGCCAAATAATAGGCATCTTTACACATATCTGCTTGATTATTTCAAAGCACCACTGGTGCAGCAGTCTCCAATGGAGCAGAGACCCATTCTGGGTCATAGCCATGAGAGGCCCAGTGTAAGCAGTTATATCTGGTAAAAAATTACCAATGTAGTTACTAGTCCAACAAAGCATTGGATATCATTGTAGTTCTGTGGTGTTTGCCACTCTCAAGTTCTATCAAGTTTATCTGAATTGGGGTGAATCTCCTGCATGTCTACAGTGGCTCAAAAAACTGTCTCAATGTTTCATACTTTTTGAAAGATGACATTAGCATGAAAGATTGGAAGTACCTAAAGATCTGATTAAATCAGGTAGAATACTATGGCATTGTGACTACAGATTGAACCCAGGATTATGTAATTTGAATCAAACCTGATGGAGTGGTGGACATTTTAAAATATTCACTCATTGGAATAGTTTTTTGAGCATCTCTAACTTTGCAGGTTTATTTCTATTTTAGTCAGAAATAAAGAGTAAGTTGCATGGGGTAATATAAATAAAGTCATGTGACTATGTTTGGACATATTTGGGAGTAGTTCAAGTTGGTTGAACCATATCTTGACCTTCAACCACCATTATGAAAGCAACTCCTCCTGCACAATGCTCTACTGTTGCTTCTCTCCTTGCTCAAGGGTATTCCCTGTTTCAAATTGAAGCTCAAACTGATCTAGGGAGGTCTACTATTGGGAGGATTGGTAGAGAGTTGGAGGTAGACAAGGAAAACCATCCTGGAGGTTGTCCTGCTAAGCTCACTCCACATGATAAACAGGCTATTGTTCGACAAATCTCAACTGGGAGATTTGATACAGCTGTCCAGGCCACTGATTTTATCAATAACATCATTTCCAACCCTGTCTGTCCTCAGACTATCAGGAATGCACTGAAGAAGGAGGGGTATTGGTCTGCTACAAAGAGGAAAGTTCCTATGTTTAAAGCTAAACATTGGCAGCTATGACTTAAATGGGCTCAGGAGCATCAGAACTGGACTGTGGAGGACTGGAAAAGGGTGTTGTGGAAATGAGACAAGGATTAACAGGATTGGGTCAGATAGGAAGCAATATGTGTGGAAGCTACAAGGAGAAGGCATTTCAGACTGAATGACTACACTTACTGTGAAGCATGAAGGAGGGAATAATCTCATTGTATGGGGCTGTATGGGTTGGAATGGAGTAGGAGAGCTGGTAGAGGTGGTGGGGATTATGAATGTTGAGCAGTACTGTGAAATTTTGGATGATAGAGCAAAGGAGAGCTTTGAGAAGTTGGAGATGGAGGTGGATGCCTGCTACTTTCAACAGGACAATGACACCAAACACACCTCCAAGAGGGCTGAAAAGTGGTTTGATGCTCAAAAAACTGTCCCAATGAGTGAATATTTTAAAATAGCCATTACTCCATCAGTTTTGATCCATATTACATAATCCTAGTTTGATCTGTAGCCACAATACCATAGTAATTTACCTGATTTAATAAGACTTTTAGGTACTTCCAATCTTTCATGCTAATGTCATCTTTCAAAAAGTATGAAAAATTGGGATAGTTTTTTGAGCCACTGTATGACATGTCCTAAACAGTCTATGCTGTCCACATAGAGTTCACACTTCTTCCATTTGAGGTAATGACTAGCTTTCCTTAGTTGTTCAAACACAACTTGTAAGTGTTGCTCATGTTCCTCAATGGAATCAGAAAAGATGAATATGTCATATAAATAGACATGCATAAACTTTCTGTTAACATCTCAGAAGATTGAATTTAGCCTTTGAAATGTTGCTGGAGCATTACATTAGCTTATTTGCAAAATATTGCTCATGAAGGTCCCTATAGGGAATGCAAATAACGTCTTTGGTATGTCCTCTTTGCATATGTGGACTTGCTCATATGCATTGGTCAAATCAGTTTTTGACCTATACTTGGCTTTTGCAACATTCTCATGAATAACTTCCTGACATGGAAGTAGCATGATGTCTTTAATAGTGTTGTCATTGCACTGTTGCACATTGAGAGCAGTTCATGAAGTCCTATCCTTCTTAGAAATGCACAGTAAGAGTGCTGCCTGCACCGCCAGTTGTGGTTCCCACCACTTAGCATTAATATACTGGTTTGTCTTTTTATGAAGCTGGTCCTGAAGTGCTTGCAGGCAGTGAGAAAGGTGGTATTTGTACTGCTTCTTCTTGTCTATGAAGATTAATCTCATGATTGACTTCCTATCATAGAGAAAGCTCTTTCTTTGTACCATTAACAATATCCACAAATTCATGCTGCCACTGCTGGTGCAATCATAGAATATCCTTGTCACTAAGGCCTGCCTTATTTTTCTCTTGCTTCATGTGCTGTGTGTGCCTTTGACTGTGACGTTTGAAACTCTCATGGAGTGCATGCAAATGCACCTCACTTGAGTCCTCAGTAGTCAATTTTAATATGGGCACCATCTTCATCAACTACATCAACGTTGGTCTGCATCTTGCTTTGAAGAATACACTATCAAAATCAATTTCCAACAGCTCAGATATTTTGTTAGCAGTAGGTTGACAATAGATTTCACCCTGGGACTGCAGTGTCCCTGCATACCTGTATGCTACCATTGAGGCCACAACCTCATTCCACTTTGGTGGCATCTACAGGTCATACACCCACTAGACATTCAGCAGGGGCACTGGTCAATCCTATAAGAATCTTGTGCTTTTCTCTGTACTGTCCATGCTACTGCCTTCTGTCTGCAATGATGCTGTAGCAAGGTCCTCAAGCTTCACTTTAGAGCTTGTTGGGTAGCACTCCCATACTTCCTGCCTTATTTGTTTCTGCTTTGGAGCTTGTCAAGTAGCACCCTTATACTTTCTGCCTTATTTGTTTCTGATGGATGTCTCTTGACTAAGCCTGAACTGGCTTTGTACTCATTCTACCAGCCACATCTGGCTGCTCCTCCTTCTCCAGAGTTTCTTAGAGCTTTTCCTCTGACATCAGAACTGCTGGTGAGTCAACTGGTAAGCTGGCCACTTGAGCCATTTTCTCCTTAGCCTCTTTCACTGTCATTCTCCTGCAACCAATTAGTCAGGCACAATTCTTGCACCATTTCTCAATTGTCTAGTACCATCAAAGATGGCCATTAGTGTCCTTCAGTACAACTCTCTCTGCCTTCACAGGCACCTTGTTTATGACAATCAGGTTCTTGACAAAGTCAAGTATAACCTTGTTCCTATGCATAATAGCATGCCTATGATCATATCATACAAAATTTGCTATATCCACATACTCCTGCATGAAGGTCCCTGACATCCTAATCCTGACTTCCATGCCAAACTGAACCATAGCACAACTACTCACAGTGCTCAGCTGGAGCATTAATGGCTCCTCCAACTTATGCACACAGATTGTGTTAACATGAGCAAACTGGGGTGTAATCTCCATCATGGTACTCTCTGAGTCCCATGGCATCCAGACCAGATGTTCATTGACATTGACATAGGTCACTAAACACTCCTTCTTTTTTAGGGGTGTACCTTGGTTATTGCAGCTTATCTGGTGCCTTCTGCAACATCACATGTCTCATGTGGACATGTCTATCCTCCAGGTACTCAGTCAGAGTAAATAGATGCTCCTCATTGTTGTCCTAAGTATAGTAATTGTTATCATACACATTGACAGCGATGTACTCATCACCCTTCTCCTGAATCTTACTTTGTCTTTGATGTCACTTGTGACATCACTCAGTGCTACTGTCATATGTGCTGCCTGTACCTGCACTTTCAGCGTGAAACATTCCTTTGTAAAGTGGCCTGTTCTGCCACAATTATAATAACATGGTGTATTACCACCTACTTTGTTTGCCTTATCTGCTCTTCCAAGAGCAGGCTTGGTTTCCACTGCCCTTAGCAAGGCATCTCTTGTCACTCTTGTTACAATGGAAGGAGGCCCTGACACCTGTCTAGCCTCTTTGGTTACTGGTATTTGGCCAGCTGGTCTGAATATAGGTTGCTGGCCTGACAGCACCACTTCCCAAATGACAAATGACAAATTGCAATTCTTCTCCATTTCTGATTGCTTGGCCATGAAGGTTCCAATTTTTACACCTGTGACTACCACATGTTGGGCCTTGTTAAGCATGGAATATATATGGAAATCCAAGCTTAATTTAGCAGGTTTTCATTGCTTTCACGCTTCCTCCAATAATTCATCACTAATGTATCACTCAGGTAATTGACCATTGCTATTGGTGGTGCCGAAGCCATCAGGCATGTTGTCAACGGCATCATTGATTGTTGATGTATTACCGATGTTGCATCACATATGCCAGGACTACCCAGAGATTGTGCCAACGACTGATTCCGTCTCTTGCTCACTGTTCTGCACAAGAAGCTCACTCCCCTGCTTAAAATTCATGGAAAAATGTCAGAAAAATTTTGAATAATATTTGTTCACTCTCCCAATCCAATTTCACTCCATAGGACCTAATTCTAAATTTAATTTATATAAGAATATACATGAATCATACATGACATGAAACAATTATTTCTAATTTCAATGCATGATTGAATAGATTTAGGTAGTTAAAGTGCACGTAGCGCGCAAGAAGAAAAATTCAACACATAATTGACAATAGAAAATGTCATAAAAAAGGCTATTTGAAGGCGTGAATTATGGTATACAGGGGCAGCAAATTAGTTTCATCTTGAAGATGGAAGACAGCATTCATGGGGAGATTCAGCTGCCAGCATGATTGGAAGAAAGACCAACAATACTTCCATCACCAAAAAATGGTGGCATTGGTATCTGTAACATCTAGCCATCGTGTTTGTTGCCACTGAAGCCATCATTGGCCTGTGAGTTGTCTTCTTCACTGTCATTGTTTATGAACTTGGTGTTTTTATATGCAGGGCCTGGCGGGAGTTGTGATGCCTTTTTCTTCTTAAACCATGGCCCTGAACTCTTTGTCCTGGGCTTGCCTTTGTCTGAACATAACTTCCACTTCTTTCCAATTACAATCCCTTGGCTGTGTGCATCAGCAAGTTTCAGATCATGCTCCCTCTATTCCTCTGCTGTGAGGAACATCCACTTGCAAATGCCATCTTTGAGGGCAGAGCGTAAAAGCCACACATTGTCCATAGTAGAAATCTTGGAGGGGCTGCCAAATTCTATCCTTGCAGGCCAGCCAACAAGGTGGACGTGGTACTTGTCAACAATTGCTGTCTCATAGTTCATATAGTTCATCTTCACCTCTTTATTTATGAGAATTGCACCTGTAGAACCATCAGACCTGATCAGTGATAAACAGGTCATTATATACTCATGCAATCCCTCTAAAATGAGGTTGGTACACTCAGTGCACATAGAGGACAGTGTATCTAGCTTTGTGACACCTACAATTATTGTTAGCTTTGTTGCAAGCATTTGAAAATAGTCAGAAGTACTCCAATTTTTGAGGCAGGTGTACATCTTGAATTTAGCAAGTACCTCTGTGTAGTCTAGCTTCAGGATTTCTGGGAAGACCTTCAGTACTGTGTCATCAGAAGTGGCAGTGAACGTGGTTGCAGTGTTTTCCACATGACTATGGAAAAAGATTCCTCATCTTATTACTTGTCAGCAAGAAAGAAACTCAAGTTAGGAGCATATAGTAGCAGGAATACCTCTTCTGTGATAGCCTTGATATTTTTGTGTGCATCCAGGGCTGATGCATGGTTGTTACTATGTGATCCTTGCAATTTGATGCTGCAATGTTCCATAAGATCCTCAATAAGTTCCTGCCTATGCTGCTTGCTCATTGTTGACATGTATAACTGTTTGTCATTGCTAACTTTTTTTTGAATGTCCTTGAGTTTAAAGCAATCACCAGGGGCACAATCTGGCAATACACAGTGGTAAAATAGAGGCGGCAATGTAATACAATAAAAGGCTTACCATTGTTAACTTCCTTCACCTTGAAATGAAGAATCACATTTGCAAGGGAGGGACAATGTGTCAAGGTATAAGTAGACGCATGAATTATCATCTTCTGAACACACTCCTTGTTGACCAGATGTTTCTTTTTTGTCAGGTTCTCAATAAACTTCTCTTGATCCTTTATACATGCAAACACAGCTTTTTGCACAAGGTCCAAGCCGGCTTTTGTATTTTCCTTGAGAATAATCTGAGTCTCCATTGATGCAGAGGACTTAGTGCCCAACTTAGAGGAACGAACACATGGTGGTTGAATAGGTTGGTCAGGATTATGTACAGCCCAATGAGTAGACCCATGATCATCATGCAGATCTATTGTGCTAGCCATCAACTTGTATGGCGTACACGCACTCCAGCTGACTGTTTGTTGAATTAGATTGCATGAAAAGGTCAAAATTGATGGTGTGATCCAAGCAGATCAACTTGGTTGAAGTTCTTTCCACATCTCATTTCACAATTCTGTTGTCTCTCATCCTTTCTTTGACTTTTCCCTCATATTATGCATTTTTCTCCAGCTCAAGGTGTGTTCTGTGATTATACTATACAGTAACCTCCCTATGAATCCATAGGTTTCATTCTTTCAGCAGGGAAGGCCTGCTCAACAGCTTGTAGCTGCTCAACATCTGCCCAAAAAGCCTGTAAGTAAAGACTTATGCCATGGTTGTATGCAACTCAGTCAGCATAGCAGCTGCCAGCCCCACAAAGGGCAAGAACCCTCAAGTACCTGATGTCAGCAACCTTAGCATCAAGGATGCATTTGAGCGTGCTAAGGAAGAATATTTATGTGGCTGACCTGCTGTTTTTGAATGGGATAACCCCTCATGGCGCAAAAAAATAGCCTATGTGGTATTCTATGGATGTAAGACGGGCATATTTGAGACATGGTATGCATTTTTGATGCTTTACTTGCCACTGCATAACTTTTTTTCATGAAGGTATGCTGCTGCCCCACAGATTGACAAACTGCCTAGTAGCAAAAAAGGCTGGCTTCAGGGCTATTATAGCTATGAAGCTGCTGTCCAGGCTTAGGAGCACACCTGTGCAAATAGCCTGGTATCTCTAGTGCAAGACCTGCCTTTGATTGCATCAGGTAGCTAGCACCTTTCTAACCCTACACCTCATTCTCCTGCTATACCCTGTTCTCCTGCTACACTCTATTCTCCTGCTACACCCCATTTTCTTGCTACACCCCATTCTCCTGCTACTTCCCGTTCTCTTGCAATATCTCATCAAAGCCCTGCATTGCATTTGAATGGCAATGAGAGCTATACACAGTCTAGAAAACATTGCAATGCTCAAGCTCATTGAGCCCCTGCATCCACTAAGTGTGCACAGTTAGATTCAGACAATAAGGACATGTACTTATTGGATAATGCTACCACAAGTGGTTCACCAACATGTACTACCCCATCTTCATCTCTCAGCCCCAACTTTTCCCCATCTACTCAGCCCTTTGCTTCACCTCCTAGCCCAGACATTTCCCTGTCTACTCAGCTCTTTGCATCATAGCCCTTCTACCTCAACTCTAGGCCTGGTGCATCCTCTATGACTTGTTCTACACAGAAAGAAATTTTGGATAAAGAGTGTTATTGGGTTGTTGTACACAGCACTGCACCCGGCATCTACCAAGGGCAGTCAGTACTTCTAGCCTAATTCCATCACTTGCCCTGATGTTAGTTTTAGAACGGCAGCAGAAGCAGCATTGGGCTCCCACTCCCAACCTTTAGTTGTTTGGACAACAGATCTAGTATCTGCGGTGATGATTTTCACATGGAGTTACATGGCAGGCAAGGTCTTTGTCAGGGGACTCCTCATTTCTCCCTTCTTCCACTTCTTATTCTTTCATTCTTCCTCTATTTATTTCCCTATTTCTGCTGCCACTCTCTTACTTTACTGCTTCTATTCTTTCAACACTATCTATTGGTACTATTCTTAGCCCTTGAGGTGCTCTGGTTCTTTAGTTATCATTCAAACAAGTGTAGCCAACGCTTCCAGAGGCTTAGTCATCTCGAGGCTAGCCTCCAAATTACTAAGCAAGTCACATGAGACATGTGCATGACCTCTGGCAATGGCAATTTCCGAGTTTTTGATTATTTTCGGAGATTTTCCTTTTTTAGATTATAAATTTTATTGTGGCTTTTGTCATGCTATACAGTTACTTCCCACGCTTCTGGAGCCTTGGAAGCGTCACTCCTGGCATAGGGAATCCCTAGACTTGTTCTCTTTGGATTTCCCTCTGCCAGGTGAGTAGTTATTGTTGTATTACCTATATATACTTTGGATTTCCCTCTGCCAGCTGTGTGACTGAGCCATAGCCTCCAGAGGTCGCCCTTACAGTCTCCCTGCTTTGACTATATCCCTCTCTGTTCAGTCTTGTCAGACGCTTTCTTTCCTGCTCTTTTTCACAATCTTATTGTTGTTAAATGTTGTAAATAGCTAATAAGTAATGTGTTCATACTTTAATCTGAATAATAATGACTTGAACATAAGATGCATGATTTGTATCTTACATTTGTGAGTCTGCACCTGTTGAACTTTGAACCTGGAAAGCCGGACTTGAAGATTTTCAAGAGTGATTTTAAGTTGAAATTGAAAATTTCCTTTTTAGAAAATAGTATTGAAAATGCCACAATGGCTTAAATGGTCTGTGGTGAGCTTACCACTAAATGTTATTACAGTACCTAGCAAAACTTGCAGTAAAACTAAATAAAGCTTTGTCCATGCTTTTTAGAGACCCAGGAACCGTCTATAAGCCATTCTTTGAGAATTTGCAATTTGAATCCCCCCGCAGTTTTTCCTCAGACATAGGTCAAATGGTGTTAATATAAAATCTATAGAGGAGTCTTTGCTGTCAGTAGGATGATTTTATCAGTTCAAAGATTTGTTGAAAACATGAAGAATACATTGTGTTAATGCTTGAATGTTGTGCAACAATCAACATACCAACATACAATTTGTGATTGTCAAGTCAACAGACAGAGAGAAGATAGACCTTTTCAACAGTGTTGGCTTTTTCTAATAGCCTGGGGCAGAGAGAAAGATTGACATGAAAAAGTCCAGAATACCAGTCAGATCAACATAGGTGTTTGTGTTTGCATTAAACCGTCCACTCATGAATTTGTCAAACAGCATCTCTACTACATCTTACATGTATAAAAGTGCTGCAAATTTAAAGAGATGGTCTCCTAAACTCTTCAATTCTACTCAACAGATTCAGTCCCATTTTCCACCTTGATGACTTAGCCGTACACATGTTTTTGTAACCTTCAAGATCTTCTATCTCAAACTCTATCTATGTTCAAAATCCATTATCAACGTAACGGAATAGTCCTCCTGAATAGTATTGCGTGAATGATGCCCACCAGTCACCGGCCTGAACAGGAACATTGGAGTGGGTAATTGTAGCAGATGGAAAAAGCATAAGCAACCCCAAAGGAAACTCTACAAATAACCCAAGATCCTAGAAGATAAGGTGTCCGCCTTTTGTTGGATCAAACTCCCCAAGCACTTGAACGCTGCACCAGCCAAATGGGCAGTTGAGCACATTGCAGTGTACATATGTCCATACATTTGGGCCTACATTAAACATAACTCTTGCCCACCTCCGTGCTTGCTCGACTCTCACCTGCCTCTTGCAACGCCGACTCTGTGGAAGGAGTTCCACAGACGTCAAGCATTCCCCTTACAGCAAGCCTTTGAATATTTGAGTCACCAATCAGGCAATGCACCAGAGGCATGTGTTTGTGGTTGTCAAAGGTCACCAGGCAGATTGTACCCTGACCATATGTTATACCAACATGCATGGCAGGGTAAGTGCCCTAATGGTGGTGAGTTTCATCATGATGATAGACCTCTGCCTGACCCTTGCTAACAATTTGATCATAGGCTGCTCTGGCAGCTGCATGGTAGCGGTCATCATGCAGTTGACCAATAAGCACAGCAATGATACGGCTGTCCCAATCCACAAGAAGGTGGCTGGCCCTTCCACAGCATAAGGTGGTTGGGCAATAGAGAAAGAAATGGAACTCACCAGCCATCCCAATGTATAAGTGACAGGCCCTTTGTCTCAAGCTTCTGCAGCATCCAAATCTTGTCACTGCTCACTGGCCTTTTATTGATGGCTGAGTAAGCACCATGAGCCACAGGAAGGCCTACAGTGTGCAGGAATGTATTGATGGGTACAGCATTGTAGCAATGGCGCTCAAGAGTTCAGAGCTTGGAGATGTGGCCAGCCCTAGCAATGGCTTCAGCACGCTTTTTTTGATGTTTGGCATGCAGGCAATTAGTTGCAAGTACCGGTGTGGTAAATGCGGGGTGAGAGTCAGGGGTCAGAAGACCGAAGCTAGGTAGCAGCATTTTGGTCAGCGCTGAGGGGCTTGGTTTGATCCCCTCCAGGGACAACTCCTCCATAGCAACAGAGTCATGGAGCAAGAATGGAAAGTTGACTGATTGAGGGCAGTACACTGGAACCAAGTTGTAGGGCAAAAAAATCCAGCCCAAGCGCATCTACAGTCGCTAGTTCAGATAGAAAAAATGCATGTGCATAGCACTCATCAAGCGCATTGATAAAAGAGCAGTGTCAAGTCCTGTGGAGAGCAGTTAATAGGTTTGAAGATGTTGCTGAGAACTCATGGCTTCCACCTCTGCAGCATGCTGATTTTCTTGGTCCCAGGGGTGATTCCTAAAGGAAACCTGCATGTTCCAAAGAAGAAGGCCGTAGCCAAAAGAAAATAGCTCAACTTACACCTTGTAGTCTGAATTCAAGGTGGTAAGGTGTGATCATGTGAAACTTGCCAACGTGACTTATGCTTTTGTAAGGGCAACCTCTGGAGGCTATGGCTCAGTCTGTCAGGTGACTCCTCATCTCTTTCCTTTTCTTGTCCTTTATTTCCTTTTCTTATCCTTCTTTTCCTTTCTTGTCTATTTTTTTACTTTTAGTATAGTTCTTCCTTACCTTTCTTTACTGGTTCTGTCCGCTCTAGCTTACCTAATAAGCTGCATGTGATCCGGTAACTACCGAGTCACATGCCAAAGCTGCATGTGATCTAGCAACTACCAAGTCACATGCCATGTCCGAGTTTTTCACTATTTAGGTTAAGGTTAGCCACCTTGTTGATCTGTATAGTTGTTTCTGTAAGGGAATGCTTTATCGTGGAAAGCCAGGCAGATGCATCAACTACTCAAGCCTACCACCAAGTGGGGCGAGTGTTGAGCAAGCACAGTGACAAGCAACTGGCAGGCAAGAAGGCAGGCCACCAACAAGGAGTGGAGCAGGAGAGTGAGAGCAGAAGGCAAGGTTGTCACTGAGGAGTTCACAGTAATGCTAATGTGTAGACTCAGAAGCAATGCTATTGCTAGGACTGGGAATGTTCCATCCACCAGTCCTACTTATATACTACATTGGATACACTATGACTATGGTATATTGACTAATAGGGCCGGTATGTACTAAGCACTAATGAGTAAGCAACAGTCAGCATGAGTAAGCCAGCCAATGGCATAAAGGCCTGCCAGCAAGTAGAGTGGGTCCAAAGACCAGCTGACCTGCCAGGTGTCAATGCCAAGACAGGGATGGAGCTGGATAGGGCCAGAGCAGTCCGGATGGTGGCTAGATGTGGGTGCCAACGTCAACACAGACTAAGCAAGGCTAGAGTGGACAGTCCGAGGACCTGTTCTCTGACAGTTTTCCATGCTTCTGAAGCCTCAGAAGCATCAGTCCTGGCATAGGGAATCCTTAGACTTGTTCTCTTTGGATTTCCCCCTGCCAGATGAGTAGTCATTGTAGTGTTACCTATGCATTTTTTAATATACTTTGGATTTCCCTCTGCCAGCTGTGTGACTGAGCCATAGCCTCCAGAGGTTGCCCTTACAGCAGAACAAGTCTCTACATTTTGATCTGGGAGCCCTCTTTAGCCTGCTTGAGCCCTCTCTTGCCCTTTTAGGTCACTCCCCCACTGGATTACCTCTGCTTCTTTGTTGCTTCTATGACCCAACCAGCCTCCTCAGATGTTCCCTTGGACGCTTCTGCCCCTCAGGATGATGCCTGGGGTTGCTTGCTTGCTCTAGAGACTCAGGTGCAGACCACTTAAGCTTTCTTCACCCTCCACACCACTGAACTTGCTGGATTATGTCAAGCCACAGACACTATCTCTCATTCCCTTCAGGCCCTCTTAGAGCACCTCCCTCTCTCTCCTACCCCTCTCCAGGCACCTCCAGTTAGGGCTGACACCCCTTCAGTCCCTCACTCTGGGGCCTTTCCCTCTGTTTATGCCAATATTCCTTGTCCAGCACTCCCAGATGTGTTCAATGGTGACTAAGCCATGGGCAAGCAATTTCTGCAGTTATGTATCACCTATCTTCAGCTCAGTGGTGAGGCCTTTTCTTCTGATGCTCTCAAGATTGCCTGGATTCTTTCCTATATGAAGTCTGGACGAGCTTCGACATATGCGCTACAAGTTTTTCGATGTCCTGGAGGAGTAGAGAGCTTTGGAAGCTGGAATCAGTTTGAGAAGGAGTTTTGAACCAAGTCCTTTCCCCTTGGACCCTGCTAAGGTGGCAGCCCTTACTCTCCAAGACCATCATCAATATGGACAGGGGAAGCGGACCCTGGATGAGTACATTGACTCCTTCTGAGCTCTTGTTGAGCAGGCCTGCTATCCAGCGTGCACTCATCCTGCCCAAACGTGAGCTTCAAGACCCCACACATGTCGTCCACTCTAATCTCATATACAACGTCCTCCTCACGCTTCATGCCATGCAAAAGCAGGTTGAGATCGAGGACAACAACGTACACACCCTCTGCATGACCCTCACCCTCACCTTTGCACGTGCTGTCTCTCCAGCGTTCCATACTTCTCTCTCACTCTCCAGCGCACTCCTCAAAAAGAAAGATTCTGCGTTGACACTGGCACCACGACGTATCTTGTTCTTGGCAGCAGACACCGCAAGCCCACCGAGGGTCCGCACGCCCGCCCACACACTCTGTGCTGCTGACTGCGGCTCTCCCACCGTGACTCCCACTGGTGGCCCCTGATGCGCAGAATGCAGGGAATGAGCACACGGCGACGTCAAGGCGTATGCCAACAGGCGGCGCAAGAGCACGTAGATTGGACATGGGGGCTCTGGGGCAGGACTTGTCAGGGGACCGGTTTCCGGACCGTGTCCAACTCTACTCCAAGCTTAGTCCAACAATATGCCTATTCCTAGCAGATCTGACCGACCACTTGGCCCACCCTTTCCCCTTCCATCTCTTAGTAGTCAGCCTTGATGAGTCATATGCATGGACCTTACTCAGCATCGATTATTGTTAGTCATACTCCTTTACATACCGGGGCCTGATTAGTAAACAGTATTAGTAATAGCACAGCCACCAATGTAGTATATATAGGCAGCCTGTGGATAGAATATCCCCAGGCTGAACAATAGCAGTGTTCTTCTGGCCTACACACCGAACCTACTGTAAGCTCTCTAGCAATGTCTGACTGCTTGGTTAGCCTTGCCGGTCCCTTGCTTGACTCTTGCCTGCCTCTACGCCTGCTCAACTCCCACTTGTCACCAGTGCTCTCTGGCTCTGTGGAAGGAGTTCCGCAGATGTTAAGCGTTCCCCTTACAAGACTGCATAGGGCATCGTCTTCTTCCTTTGCGTTGATGTTGACGGTTTTGTCACCACTGTTGTGGCGAAGAGATCCTAGGGCACCTGTGAACGTGCTGGTGAGCACGGCGGTTGCCAAGGCGTGGACATAGGGTGCAGGGGTGGCAGGGGGAGGGGTGTACAGCGTGAGACAGGCACGAGAGGTTGTGGCGGACAGAACATATATGGCTGGCAGGGCAGTAGTGCTCTGGGGTGGCATGAGTGTGGTGTAACAGGGAAGGAAGTGACACATAATTAGTAAGAACTTGTTGCTTGCTTTGAATGAGTGGATTGTTAGTGGGATTTGTAAGCACGTGACAGTGCGCTGGGCTGTGAGTGAGTAGACGACAAATGTGCTTGTATTGAGTCTGGTGAAATGACATCACATGGCATCACCTGCAAAGAAAAGACTCACGCAATCCCAATGTCGCCCTTGCGCCCAGGCAGCACGGCCACATGCACAATCCTTGCCTCTGTGCCCACCTCCAGCAATACAAGCCGCAGTCTCAGCACCTCCCCCACGTTGTCCAGATCAGTCGTGTCCCATACACGCAGCGCAGACGGGTACGCAACCAACAGGAGGCACATTGGCGCAGCGTCGCTCCAGAACACCTGGTCCCATCGACCCCACAACACCTCCTCCACCTCAACGCGGTGTTCTACGCTGGCAGTCCCAAGATGGACGACTGGCACCGCGGGGCTCGGCATTGGGTATTGGGAGTGGAGGCGTGTCATCGTCTTGCAACAGGTCTCCGTGTGTTATAGAGGAAGTCAGTGTTTGATCATACTTGCTGGGGCAGGCGGGCATTAAACTGAGTGTGAAGTAAGTCTAGACAATAGATAGTGCTATTACAAGTGAATGCAACAGTGTGCCCAGGCAAAGAGGGTTGGCCTGGGAGTCAAGAGGAATGAGTGACTGCCAGGGTGTGGTCTTTGAGTGAGGGTGGCTGTGACATCACAGAAATTCCCTTCTTTCTGTGACAGCCACCCACCTTAGTCTTTGTCGCGCTCGCCATACCGTTCAGCTTACGGAAGTTTATTTTTCCCTCTTTTTAGTCAAGTAGTACTTCAATACAATGGTGACTCTAACAATTGACTCTCACACAGAGGTCATGCTGGACTTCATGGGGGAAGAGTTTCGATTCTCAAAGGAGGCAGTAAAGTTAAGTAGACAAGGAACGTCCACTGACCAAGCTGTTGAAATTCTAAGAACGTTATAGAACGCGGATTTAAAGCAAAGAAAGGCAGTATAGGAAGAAGAAAGGGAAGAAAGAGAAGCAAAAAGAGCAGCAAATGCACAGGAACAAGATGACAGACCTAGAGCGCGAGGTGACAAAGACACACTACAGTCTAGACATTCAAGGCAGAACTCCATCGCAATCGAAGACGAAGAAGGTCCTAAGTTCATATCAGGCAAGCCAGTTCCAGAAATTATAGAGTACCCTCCGGTGCGCTTTGCTATCAAGAAACTGAGAGAATGGGAGTACATTGAATTAAGCTACTTCACACCTGAAGAGCGGGCTGAGGCAGCAAAAAATGAATCTGTCACGTCCAGTGATGTCTTCATGCTCACAAAGGAAGATGACGTCCTGGCTTTGAAACCAGTGGTCAATTTTAAAGCCAAAGGGAAAGCATTGCAGGATGAAGACTTGACTTAGGACCAGTTATGTATCGCGTCTACCAACTTCCTGGAACACATCGTGCAGGAAAAATGGCCCATAAGCATGGTGGATGCCATGCATACCTTTATGTCCAGGATCACAAACCACAAGTTGCGCAACAAAGGCAGTGATGGAATAAAAGTGTTGATCCTTTATCAAGCTCGAGTCAGAAGAGAATGGCATCAACAAATAAAGAATCTGCCCAGGGACAGGATCTTTGATATTGGATTGATTGACAACCAAGCCTTAAAAACAATAAAAGACCAAGTTTATGACGCCAAGAGGAGCAGCATAATAGCCGGTCAGTTTTACTTTGCAAAGCAGAAGAGCTTGTTACTAAAACTCACAATGGTCTTTTCTCACATTTCCTCCTGCAACGTCAAATGGCCATCTGTTGCTGATTACAAAATTGCAAATAATCGGGTTTGCATGAATACGTTGGACACATGTTCGACTGTGTGATGCTGCCCTATGCTCATGACAATTTGTTTGTTGGTGGTAAACGTATCAATCATGAAATGTCGACTGTAATACGTTGTGTTATGACAATACCTGCCTGCTTTTAATTGCTTATCTCAATTTGGTACAAACCAACGTCCATGTGGATGCCATATTTCTTCCCGACGCGTTGACCTTACTTCAACAATACGTTGATGATGCCGTGTGGACACGTGAATGTCTTGTCCGGCATGGGTAATCTATTAAACATTGTTTTGTTTAAAAAGACCTGCTGGCAATCAAAGGTGATATGGCCAAAGTCTCCCCTTGAGCCAAAGGGAAGAGAAAACACTCACCATCGCTGGACACCTATGCTGAAGCGTCAATGAGTGGAAGCACAAGAGCAAAGAAAGGGAAAAAGAACGATCAGGTTTTTCCCTCCCATGCAGGCAACTCCAGTGGAGCCATCAGTTCGACCAATGCAGCTTGCGTGGTATGTCTTGGTTGACACACCCACAATATCTGGCACTGCTCCACTCGAGACTTATGGAACGGTCAAGCAGCATATGTTTAGCAAAATCAAAGCAACCAACTCATCGACCCCAAAGGAAAAGAGCTGTGCACCGATTGGCAAAAACCTTGAGGATGCAGAGTCAAATCTCACGATTACAAGCACAAGTGCTCCAGTGTGGGAAGAAGGATCATGGAGCTCAGGGCTGTACTCTCACACAAACAGTTTAGATTTGCACCTCCCTATAAGTTCAGGTACTGAGAGGAGTAAATACAAGCCGCCGGAATTCAGAGCGTGTATCCTAGCTTGGCTCAGGACCTGGAGTTTGGACTTGATGCTGGAATCCCTCACGTGCTCCAGACCTATACCCCAGACAATAATTTGAGAGAATTGTTGAAGCGGAGTTTGAGAAAGGAAGGTACCTGGGGCCATTCACGAGACAAGAGGTGGAAGAAGTCATTGGGCCATTTCAAAGCTTGCCACTTAGCATCATTCCCAAGCCACATAAGTCTGAAAGATATCGAATTGTGCAAAATTTGTCCTACTCCCACTCTCACTCTTGCAGCCACCCCAAGGTTAAATCGATCAATAGCCACATTGATTCAGCTCATTTTCCTTGCACATGGGGAACCTTCAACTCAGTATTTCTGCTCATTGCAAGACTCCCACCAGGGTCTCAAGCCGCAGTGCAGGATGTTAAAGAAGCATATCGAACCGTTCCTATCAGACCTGACCAATGGCCAGGGATTGTTGTTAAGCTCCGTGGAGAGGACAGGTTTGCCATTGACACAATGGACTGTTTTGGATTGGGATCAGGGTGTGGCTGTTATGGAACGGTGGGGGATGCTGGAGCACAAATCATTAGAGCTAACAGCATGGGACCTCTATCAAAGTGGGTCGACAACCATGTCTTCTTTAGAATCCGGCAAGAATTCTTGGCTGAGTACAATGCATCCAGGAAATGCTGGGCAGCAGAGGTGCAAGGGAACGGAGGAAGAGTCCAAAAGGGAGGGAGGATATGGTACCGAGGAGCTAGAAACCATGAGGAGAGATTCAATGAATATGATGAGGATTTGTTTTATCCTTTCCAGGATCTGTCAATGGCTTCTCCGAGGTCTGTTGAAGATCGACAGTTTACTTACAGCTTCTCAGATTTTGATGACCTGTCTGAAAAGCTGGGGATTCCATGGGAGAAAACCAAAGATATTCCATTCTGCGATGGAGTCCCTTACATCGGATTCTTCTGGAATTTACAATCATGTTATGTTAGCCTGCCAGAAGAAAAGAGAGACAGGTATCGTCAAGCTATTGATTGGAAAAAGAAATCACACACATTGGACGAAGCCCAAAAGTTGTATGGAAAACTCCTTCATGTGTGCTATGTAGTCCCTAAAGGGAGGCTGTTTCTCACCAGCCTGGAGACCTTCATGGGACTCTTTTGTGATTGTCCTTTCATGCCATGCACTCCACCAAAGCGCACCTCAGCTGACTTGCTCTGGTGGAAGCAAATATTATCTACATCAATGGAGAGATCGATTTTGGAATCACAGCCATATTGTGACATCCAAGCCTACTCCGATGCCAGTTCTTCCATCGGCATCGGCATTACAATTGGGGAGAAATGGAGAGCTTGGAAACTGTTACCTGGCTGGAACCAGCAAGGGAGAGACATTGGTTGGGCAGAAGCTGCAGGGTTCTACTTTTTAGTATCCACCATCATCAGCACAAGAGGCTCAAAAAACAGATTTTGAGTCTACAGTGATAACAAAGGAGTCATGGAAGGGTGGTGGGCTGGCCACAGTAGAAACGTCGCAGTCAACGAGATATTCAAACTTATTTTTGAATCATGTGAGTAATTCGGCGTTGACATATCAACTTGGTATGTACAAAGCGAGTTTAATCCAGCCGACGGCCCTTCCAGAGGGGTTTACCCTCCTGAGAGTCTCCTCTTGCCCAGAATCAAAATCCCAAAAATACTGGAAGAATTCATGGTTGACTTTAATGAGCCAATACAGCCCAACGGAATCATGGGTGACTGAAAAGGTAAAACATCCACTCAGCAGTGCAAAAGTCATGAAAGCAAAAGGCAAAACTCACCACAGGAGCTCGAAGAGCAGCAAGTTGAGAACTGGCTCATGAGTTCCAAGTTCTGGCTTGACAAATAAGCACTTTGACGTGGCATTAGGTAAAGCCAGAAAAAATGCCAAGCACAAGCCAATGCCTTACCCGTTGGGGCTGGAGCCAGTATCTTCCAGTCTGAGACCTCATGTCCTGGCTCGAGACAGGCTGTGAATGTGGAGACCTGAGCAAAGGGTGTCAGGGAGCACCAGCAGTATAATTGAGCATTCAATAACAGACAAAGATGAGAAAAGAGTCTTTGAAGTTCTGAACCAAGCTTGGGCCGAATCGACTAAAGCAACATATGGGACAGGCATCCTCCTGTTTCACGTGTTCTGTGACATTCGAAATATATCTGAAAGTGGCCGAGCTCCCATGACACATGATGTTCTTGAAGCATTTGTAGCCGCAATTGCTGGCGCTTACTCAAAATCAGCCATAGAAAACTTTGTGGCAGGCATTAGGGCCTGGCATTTGCTGCATGGAGTTGAATGGGACATTAACGAAATCAGATTACATGCCCTACTAAAAGCTGCAGAGAGATTAACTCCAGCCAAGTCAAAGAAAAAGAAGCGTTGCCCTTGCACTCCAGTGTTCCTAGTAGCAATGCATAAGCAATTAGGACTGGAGGATGAGCACCCCAATCCACTCAACGTAGCTGTTTTTGCATGCGCAACAACGTGTTTCTACAGCGCAGCAAGATTAGGAGAGTTCACCGTCCCAACTTTATCCTCTTTTGATCCTTTGGTGCATGTAAAGCCGAGCAACGTCTCTTGTTCAGTAGATCGAGCCGGTCTAGAGACCACAGCATTTTATCTGCCGAGAACCAAATCCGCCGTGCATGGAGAAACAGTATCCTGGGCAGCACAGAACGACCGCTCAGACCCCAAAGAAGCCCTGAACACGCACCTTTGAGTGAATGCACCACCCACAGATGGTCCGCTCTTTGCCTATAAAAACAAGAAAGGAAAGATTTGTCCTCTAACCAAGAAAAAGTGCTTAGAGGTACTTACAAAGGCAGCAAAAGAGGCGAAGTTGGAACCGCTACAAGGACATGGCCTCAGAATAGGGGCCACACTAGAATATCTGATGAGAGGTGTACCATTCGAAGTAATGAAGGCAATTGGCCGTTGGTCCAGTGACGCCTTCTATGGATACCTATCCAAGCACAAGCAGATTCTAGCACCCTACTTGCAGGCCATACCAGACTTGCACAAGTCGTGTCCAGGAGGTAGCGCACAGCTCCGGTAAGTTTAAATCCAAATGCAAACCGGAGTCACGGCTAAATCAAACGGGTATCGCAAGTCTAGAGCACGATGCGTCGTGGACTCCTGGCTCAGGAAAGGGGAATCGCGGCTGTTTTTCTTGTTATCCCATTCTTGACATTACGTCTTGGCAGCCCTCACCGAAGGTCGGAGGATCACACAGTGGTTCTTGCCCATTGTCCCTTTACTATATGCAAATCTGTAGCATTGCCTGTAACTCTGTACAAATCATACCTTTTACTTGTCACCCGTTGAAGTCAAAGAGTCACTTTCCCCAATACAGCCCTTATCGGCTCGGGTCTCGTGTCACATGCTCCGGCTTCAATCCCGATTATCTCCGAGTATCCTTATCCCTCTACATTGGATGCCCGTCCGTCAAACCAAATACGCGATGTTCTCTTATCTGCTTTTTGTCCGCACACTCCATTCGCAAAACGCTCCAGCTCCAGCTTCAACACTCACCGAATCTCCGTCGCTCATTCACGATTATTAGCGCAATGGCCGTCAAGTAAGGTACGTATTAGCTTACCCTCTGTCTCGTGTACTGAGGGTGCGTATACACGACAGCACCGACAGCACGTATAGTTTTCGGTCAGGGGTGAGTTTAATTGGCCCTTGTCGGCGATCAGAGGTGTCACGACGCTTACTGTGATATCACTGGCGTCTAACAACAAAGGAGATCTAGGTCTAAGGAGTCTAAGGGGAAGTCGACGGAAGTGAGTTGATAATCAGAAATCGGATAGGACTTGGTGATTTCTTGAAAACAGACTGGGAAAAAGCAGGGATTTGTGAGAACAGAAGGTTAATTCATGGGAAATGCATTGCAAGAACAGAAGGTCAAAGATACCATAGTAATGCATTACACATGCCTGAGAGAGTATGTATAGTAATGTGTCGTAATGAGGCATTATATAGACTGTTGCATCAATGCATAAGTAATGCATAGCACGAAAACAAGGTTATTTCATGAGAAATGCACGAGAAAGAGGCTTAATGCATGAGTAATGCATTCCACATGCCTGAGAGAGAGCATGTACAGTGGCACGTTGTAATAGTGCATTACATATTTTGTCGCTGGTAATGGATCGAGTCTCAGCATTTGTCTGGAAGATTTCCAGTGATGCATTACCAACTTACTACAGATCATAATGCATTTTATTAGCTGTCTAATCACACTGTATAGTGCATGAATATAGCTGGATTGGTCCATGATATTTGTCTCTCGCGCACTTCTAGATATTGAAGTGTTGCCAGGATGAAAGGATATGATATGAGAGCCGCAAGTCGTTTAGGTTTCGAGGTGGGAAATAGAAACCGAAGGTGTAACATTGACAATCTCAACATCACTTCGAAAGCCCATCTGCACTGGCCAAAGTGGCATTATGATACCATAAGTGCCTCGAAGTCAGGGCATATCTGAGCCGAGTTCCAATTCGGTGAGTGCTCCCGCTCTGTTGCAGCCACGGTGGATTTCTCATATAAGCAGGTGAGAGGCTTTTCCTGTGAGTAATCTCGCTGCATTATGGAATTCAAAACCTTCTTCGTCGTTGTCTCCTTTGTTGCTGCTTCAGTCTCTCAGACATTTTCTATGGTTGAGAGTAGCATCGATACGAAGCTCGCGCCCGCTGTGATCAACTTCAATGCCACGATCGATGCTTTTCCCATACTGGGTAATGGCACGGTCGAACAGGCTATGGTTGGCACTATCTTACTGCCTAATATTACACAAGACGATGTTCCTGATCTATCCTACCCCACTTTCACAGGCCATTCACCACTCTACCGTGACTGTCAATGACGCCGTGAACAATCTTACATATTCTATTAACGTTAGCAGCTATATTTCAGTATGCGTTTCTCGGTATTCTAACAGGTTATTTGAAAAGAATATGACTTCCAAATTCTCTGATGACGAAGGGATGAAGATTCTACTTGACCTCCAACCTTTGGTGCCCGGGTTCTTGACTTCCCTGAAAGGTATAGTTGCGCGTATACCGGCCCTTCGAGCTCTTTCTTGTGGAGGTGTCACTCTCATCATCAAAGAGGATCTCGAAGAAATGAGCAACCGCGCCGATGTATTCATCATTGCGTTCAATGCCCATGCCTCAGTGTGTCCTTGACCTGCTCTCTTTTACTACAAGAAACTGATCCTCACATCCATTGTTCAGCCAGAGATTGTCAAGGAAATCCAGGCTTTGGTAAACTTGGGCGTTTCCACGATTTCCCAAGTCGTCGATCTGTATGAATGCAAGTGCACAGTGTAAGAGTTACGATAGGAAGTCCCTGAAGCTGGACACTTTTACCAATATGCATGTCTGAGTCTTGAATTTGATGTATTTGGTGTTTGAAAGATAGTAAATAAGATCAACAATTTTTTCCCCTGCGAAAAAGTGACAATCTCTGGCACTGGGGTCCGTTCTTGTGTCTTTTTTTTAGTATTGCGAGGTATAACCTTCCTTGGCAAGTAATGTGTAGCAGCACTGATGTATCCCTTTGTGGTGGTCATTGTTTGGAAATTACCACGTATGAATGACTATATTTCACTGTACCTAAGTAGATCAATGTAAGTTAATGTTTCCTTGTCCAGTGAGCATGTAAATAAATATTAGTTACTCACCCTCAGTCCCATATGAATGACTGAGGGTGCTGTCCATATGCTACTCATACTTATATAAGTGTGTCGGTGGAACAATGGTCATTGTCAATATGTTAGTCGGTGGCCAGGGCCAGGTACAAATTGGATGTGATGATGTGATGTTTGTAAAGTGCAGAAATGTGATGTGGTGATCGAGGGCCTGAATCCCAGCACTCCTCATTACAGTCATTACAGACTTGCTCCAACTCATGTGGAATCATAGTGTCATCTCAGGCCTAGGTGGAGGCAGAGATACTGGAAGGCAGGGGCATGTAAAGCTTCGGTGAATATATTGGTGGTGTTTTCCTTTGATGGGACATGCATCTACAAAAAGGAGAGTTCCATATATTGTCCGGTACAGCATACCTGGCAGGTGCCAAACAGGTATGGTGGTGCTATACAGGTATGAGCCAGGTGAAGTAATGCCATTAGGGTGCATCTCATGTAGTAATGTAGCTGTCAGGCAGTGCAATGCATTCTTGTAACATTCCAGATGGAAACCATGTAATGTGGTACTGTCTGAGGTATGTTTCAATATATATCATCACACTGCTTGACATAATAGTATTGAGATGTATGTCCAATTTACCATGTAGTGGAGAAAAACCTTAAGTAACTGTTGATTCAGGTTAATAAAACTGCGATTGCTTTTGCTGTCAGTGTCAAGGGACTTCCATTTCCAGAACTTGCATTTTCAGAACTTGCATTTTCAGAACCCCAGAGTTCTCCAGGATGCTCCTGCACCTTCTGGGAAGTACTGCATAGTCGTTCCCATGCCTCCACCACCCACGCTGATGTGCTGCACTGTGGCAGAGGAATCCTTAGACTTGTTCTCTTTGGATTTCCCTCTGCCAGGTGAATAGTTATATTTTCTGTCATACTGTACTGTTCTAATAAACTTTGAATTTCCCTCTGCCAGTTGTGTGACTTAGCTGCAACTTCCAGAGGTTGCCCTTACAGCAGAACAAGTCTCCTAATCCTAGTCTGGAAGCTCCCTATAGCTGCCAAAATTTTTCTGGCTCCTATCTGTTGCTTCTCCACTGGGCTTAAGCACCAACATTATCTATGTCTCAGCCAGCTGCTTCAGAAGCTCCCTCAGATGCCATGGCCTCCAGCAAGGAAGCCTGGACCTGCCTGCTCCATCTAGAAATGCAAGTGCAACTAACGCAAGCCTCCTTTACCCAGCACACTGCTGAATTCACCCACCTCTGCCAAACTACTGAAACCATCTCCAATTCTCTTTGCACGCTCCTCGAACACCTTGCTCTGGTGGCAGCCAACCCTCTGCTGCATACCCTGCCAGTGCAATACCCTTGTGCCACACGATCCCCTCTTCCAGCATGGAAGCACTCCAACATCCCATGCCTGGCAATCCCCAACACGTACAATGGTGACCGTGTGTCCAGGGAATGTTTCCTCCAATCCTGTGTTACCTACTGTTGGAAGTTGATACCTAGTATAACAACAGAGGTTATTCCTCAGTCTCTGTATAATGACTGTATTCGCATACCTAGTATAACAACAGAGGTTATTCTACCATGGTATGCATAAGTAATTCATCCGTTATCGTAATAAGTGATTTTGTGCTCACCATCAGTCTCTGTATAACGACTGAGGGTGTTTGCTGTCTCGTCTGGTAATATATATATGTTCATCTTTACTTGTCCAACCCTGACCTCTGACCCTGTCCGGTCACCAAACCAATGCGCACGGTGTAATGACGCGTGAAGTCTCAACACTCCTCCTCACCATGAGCAATGGTCGTTTGATAGTTTGACAATCGATCCATCACTGTACTCCTCCTTGCGTGGAATGCTGGGTCACCCCCAGGATCGTTCATAGGCGTGCAAATTGTGGGGCAGCAAGTGCTTTTGTAAATATGTCTGCGACGTTGTCTTTAGTGTTGATATACCAAACCATAATTTCTTTTGAGGCAATGCGCTCCCGTAAGAAGTGATATTTTATATCAACATGCTTCACCCGCTGGTGAAGCATCGGATCTTCCGAGAGATTAATCGCTGAGTTATTATCGCATAGTATCATGGTCGGTTTGTCTGGTGCATATCCCAGCGCATCCATTAGCGTGCGTAGCCATATACATTCCTGAGTGGCTTCAAAAGCCGCCATGTATTCGGCTTCGCATGAGGACGCCGCTATGGTTTGTTGCTTGCATGTTGACCATGATATTGCTCCTGAACCTAAAGACCAGGCATAGCCGCCCACGCTCCTTCTTGTATCAAGGCAGTTAGCCCAATCAGAGTCAGTGAACCCGATGAGGTCTATCGGCTGCTTGCCACCGAGTGAAAGGCCCAGGGTTTGTGTTCCCTTCAAGTAACGGAGTGTTCTTATGGCGGCATTCCAGTGAGTGTTTGTGTAGCAATCGAGGTATTGGGATAACTGCTGGACGGCATATTGTATGTAGGGGCGCGTAGATACCGCCAGCCATAATAGACTCCCTACTAACTGTCTGTATGGTATGCGGGCTATTTTCTCTCTGTCCGAGTCTGAAAGTTTTGATATGTCCACTCATCGCAACTTCGCGCCTGGTTCCATCAGTGTTAATAGTGGCGTGGCATCTGCTTGACTAAATTGTAGTACCATTTTGTCAATGAGGATTGTCTGTGATAGATGTACATGATTCTTTTCACGTTCCCATGTAACTGTGATTCCGAGTATATGTTTTGGTGTGCCTAAGTCGGTGATCGTCCATGTACCCGCCATTTCTGCCTTGAATTGTGCACCAGCTGTCTTGGAGCTAGAGATAGCAAGGAAGTCATCGACGTGTATCCCCACTATAACAGTCCCTTCCATGGTCGACCTATGATATATGCATGCTTCACATGCTAGACGTGTGAATCCCCATCCCCGCATTCGTTTGTTCAGGGTCTTGTTCCAGATCTGGCCTGCTTGCTTCATGCCGTAGAGTCCTTTTACAAGTTTGCATACCCACTTTTCTCTCCCCTTCTCCTCAAAACCTCTTGGTTGCTCCATATATACCATTTCTTCCTCCGGTAGGATCCCATTAAGAAATGCAGTTTTCACGTTGATCTGATCTGCTTCCCATCCCAGTGATGCTGCCAGGTGTAGAAGTATTTGCCAGGATTCCGTGCGCGCTGTAGGTGAGGTGGTACATGTGTAGTCTCTATCATATACCTGGTTGAATCCCTGTACGACATGTCTCGTTTTAAATCTGGTGATTTTGCCTTCTTCATCGCGCTTGATGGTAAAAACTGGACGTCCTTTCAAGACTTTATGTCCCTGTGGTACGTCTTCACGTGGGATTAGTGTCCACACTCCCATTGCCTTAAGAGAGTTGAGTTCATCCCAATAGGACTTGATCCACCTTTCTCCATCCGCTGAATTCCGTGCTTCCTTCCAGGTCCTTGGAGCATCGAGATCCACTCCTGGTTCGAGGTATCTTGGGTCTTCAACTGTACCAAGTGCTGCCAATACTTGATCAAGATCTGGTTCCTCCTCCATTATATTCCCCCCTCCAATGTCACGTTGCCCATCCAAGGCTTGCCTTCGCTCAACTCTATTCTGCTTAACTCGTTCAGCAGCTTCCTTGGATTCTCTGACTGCTCTTTCAGTATGTGTCTCTCAATTCTCTCCTGTGTTGACTTTCTCTGTCAGGGTTGTTGTCCTCGTTGTTCTTTGTGGTTGTTGCACAGGAGCCTGGTTCTGTGGGGGTTTGTTGACTTTGTTTTTGTCTTTGAGAAGGGAATCGTTGCTTTGAATGTCTTGTCTTGGGCCAGGAATTTGAGGGGTCTCGTCATCCTCATCCATTTGGACAGGCTGTGTTGATGTTTCTGTCGATCCTTTTGCAATCAAAGTCATATCTTGCAAGTTTGGGCTCAAGCTTCCTGCGTTTATGATGGCATTGATGGGTAGGTGTTGTGAGGCGTCATTGTGGCTTTCGATAAATTGAACATGATATGTACTGTATACCTTTCTTGATACACGGTCGTAGCATCTGTATGCTTTAGAATTCAAATCATATCCAATTAGGACACATTCTATTGAGCACTTGAAAATCTTGGAGTTGTGACAATTTAAGATGAGCACAAACATGCGGCAACCTATCTCTCGAATGTATGAATATGACAGTTTTGTGCCGTACCATAGCTCATCTGGTGTCACATTGCGGACGGCTGACATCTTTGTCTTCCCGTGAAGATGAGCAGCTGTCAAATAGAATTCATCCCATAAGTAAGGTGGGCATTTTGCCATGATTTGCATTGCACGTGCTTTGCCTCCCAATGTTCGATGCATCCTTTCTACCCTGCCCATATGTGCAGATGTATAGGGTGCCCCAACTTCCAATATAATGCCCTGCTGACGGTACCAGTCCTTATGGTGATTTCCATTGAGCTCGCCATCACGACCTGTCCTTAGTACCTTTAAGCATACACTAGTCTCGTTCTCATGTGCAAGAATCCAGGCTTTGAGTTCGTTAAAGCTGTCGTCCTTAGATTTTAGCGGTATCAACCACGGTTTATTTGTATAGTCATCAACTATATTCATGATATAACTATTTCCGGTGCGAGATGTGACTGCCATTGGTCCTGTCAGGTCTACCCAGACTTTTTCAAGTCTTTGCTTTGCCCTATGTCCATCCCCTTCCTCCCACTCCTTAGGTACCGGTGTCCTGGTCTGCTTTCCAAGGATGCATTGGTCACACTTTGGAGGTTTGGAAGGGAATGTGGACGGCATACCTTCTACCATGCCGGCACGTGCCATCTGAATGATGGATTGATAGTTTGCATGCCCCAAGCAAAGATGCCAGGATTGAATGTCAGGTAATGCATGGACATTGAGCGCGTGGTCGATCATAGTATCAAGGGTGTAGAGGCCTCGCCCGGGGATAAGAGTTCTGGTAGCCATCAGCTTTCCGTTCACTTTCTTTCTCAGAGTAACTCCAGAGTCATCAAATACTGCAGATATTCTGTGCTCGCGTGTTATTCTGCTAATTGAGAGGGGGTGTACAGTGGACTTTGGTAGGTAAAGAGCATTTTCTAGATTGAGGTATATTCCTGCGGCGACGTTCACGTGAATAGTTCCAGTGCCGGTTGCTGCAATTGAGGAGCCTTCTACTCCACGTATCTGCTTTGCAGAAATCGGTGTGATCTCAACAAAGTCGTCTCTATTGGGAGAAATATGGACTGTAGCACCTGAATCGAGGTAGAATGGCTTGGGGTTCTGCTCTTTACATGATAGGGCTGATGCTGGTTCATGGTCTCTTGAGTTAGGTGTGGTGACCTTGTACTCGTCAGCAATCATCTGTTGAGTCTCCTCCTCAAGGGCAATCCACGCATCAAATTCCAGCGTTTCCACATCAGCAAGGAGCCCCGCAGTGGGTAGGGCATCAGAGCTGAGGCCAACAAACTCTGACTTCTGTGAAGTGCCTGTCTTCGCTGTTTGTGTTGCAAGATAGGCTGCAATGGTCTCCGAATCGCCTTCCAGAGTGAATGCACTGCCACCAGCCGGTGTGAACGTGATCTTTGATGTCACCTTATTCTTCTTCTCCTTCTCCTTCCGTTTGTTGTTGTAGAAGGCCAATCGGGCCCGTTTTGACTCCTCTGCGGTCTTTCCTGCTATTGCACCACCCTCCAGAATGCACCACGGAGCGGTATGACCAGTATGAACATGTGTAGGGCGGCCCCGAGCTTTGCATGTTGTGCAAGTAAGATTGCTCGCCCGGGACAATTTAGCCAGAAGAGCTGCGAGTACCGAGTCAGCAGGAGTTGTGGTTGGGTAGGTTCTGTCGGCCTCCAAAAGCGTCTGTTCCCCTTCCAAGTAACGACGAATCTCATTAGGTCCGTACTTTGCAGTGTCCCCAGCCTGACCCAAGTCATGCAAGATGATCGACCGCATGTGTGCAAAGTCCTTGTTGGACAAGGCAGACAGCACTGCTATTGACTTCAGAAGATCCTTTGTCACCTCGCCTGCGTTGAACGCGCGATCAATCTTCTCAAATATGTTGTCAATCGTTTTTGTGAGTGGTTTGGACAGGGAGCACTTTGTGGTGAGGGCCTCTTGGAGTAAACAGACTTGCTTGACTGGGACTGCACCACCATGGCGGTCTTTTAGGTATCCCCATAGGGCCTCCAGATCCTCCTCCTCAGCACACAGCTTCTGTTCAGACGGCGAGATTGCGCGTTTTAGGAACGAGCACGCAAGACAACGGTTCGAGGTCCAAGCACAATAAGCTCTCAGCCTGTACATCGCGTGGGGTGTTGGGATGGGGTCAAAAATGTAGTCCCATAGCTGGACCATGGAGAGTTCGAGTTTCATGCTGTACGCCCATTCAGAGTACTTGCCATCATCCTTGTCGAGGATGTGGCCTACCCAAGAGGACGTGATCTTCCCTACAGGGATAACTGTCAGGTAGGCAGAATTGTCGACGCTCCTCATCTCCTCAATGCGCTTGGCCGAGGATGTCTCGGGGGAACCCGGGGTGTTCTTGGTTGTCGGCGCCATGACAAGCAGCGGCAAGGAAAGTTAGTATATCAGACAGTTGTTCCAGCAGAGTCGAGCATGGCAAAGGCTCGCAGAGTCAGTCAAGGTATGTCACTTCCAAAAGACAACGCAGCACGAGCCCATAACCTGTTGGAAGTTGATACCTAGTATAACAACAGAGGTTATTCCTCAGTCTCTGTATAACAACTGTATTCGCATACCTAGTATAACAACAGAGGTTATTCTACCATGGTATGCATAAGTAATTCATCCGTTATCGTAATAAGTGATTTTGTGCTCACCCTCAGTCTCTGTATAACGACTGAGGGTGTTTGCTGTCTCGTCTGGTAATATATATATGTTCATCTTTACTTGTCCGACTCTGACCTCTGACCCTGTCCAGTCACCAAACCAATGCGCACGGTGTAATGATACATGAAGTCTCAACACCTACATCCAACTCTGCAGCAATGACTTTGTCTCTGACAAGCTGAAGATTGCATGGGTCCTGTCCTATATGAAGTTGGGATGGGTGGCCACCTACGCAATGAGGGTTTCACAATGCCCCAGTAGCATTGGAAGCTTCACAGACTGGGCCGAGTTTGAACAGGAGTTCCAGGACAAGTTCTTCCTCCGCAACCCACTCATCCCAATTTCATATAGGACAGGATCCATCCTGTCCTATATGAAGTTGGAACAGGTGGCCACCTACATGATGAGGGTTTTACAATGCCCTGGTGGTATTGGAAGCTTCACAGACTAGGCCAAGTTTGAACAGGAGTTCCAGGACAAGTTCTTCCTCCAGAACCCAGCCAAAACTGCTGTGCTGGTCCTGCAAGACAAGGATCAGTACAGTCAAGGGAAGCAATCCCTGGACAAGTACATTGACTCATTCCCATGCTGATAAAGCAGGCCGAGTACCTCAATGGCCTGCAGCTGTACTTTACCTTCTAGAAAGGGCTCCATCTGGTCCTGATAGAGCACATTGACAACCTTATTCACACTCCCTTGTTGACTGACTTCTCTCTGGCGATGTTGTCAGCGGTGCCTCTGGCACCCCCAGTACTGCCCCCAGGCGCTTCAATGGATGTGAACACTTCTCGGCAGCATGCGCCTCTCTTGTTCTTGTGCCAACACTGTGGCACATAGAGCCACTTTGCCTGCTACTGCCCCCAGGGCCTAGAGGTTCAGTATCTGTTCCTGAAGGAGCAGGAAGAGCTGCTCCTGCAACTCCTGGTGGCCTGCAACATGGCTGGGATCCCTTCTCTGGACGCCCCTGCCCTGGAGAGTGTGCATGAGGCGCCTCTTGTTGCTGGAGAGGAGGAGTTGCAGGATGGTTTTTAGGGATGCAACGGGTGAAAAGTATGCCCCTGTTGCCTAGTGCTAACCGGTTTGCATATCTGTTGGTAGAAGAAATCAATATAACTTCTGTCCATAACTCAGTCCCCCAACTGTAAGCACTACTCCTAACATACTCCATGGCTCTTCCAAGCCCTCCTCAGCCCCTCCCCAGGCATGCACTCCTGCCTGGGAGTGCTGCCTCCCCCACCGCTATGTTATAGCATCCACCCTGTTGCCAAACTTGCTCTGGATGAATGTGGAGATTGAAACCACCAACATGCAGCAAATCTGGAGCATAGTTGCCCTCCTAGACTCTGGGGCAACCGGACTCTTTGTGGATGCTAGCTACATGGAGCAGCACCAGCTCACAACTCAGCCCCTCCTGTTTCCCATCTAGTGTACAATGTCAACAGCACTTGTAACAAAGCAGGATCATCAAGTCCATGGTGGACCTTGTCCTGCAACTACAAGTCCCATGTGGAGTGCACTACCTTTGCAGTTACAAGCATTGGCAAACAGGAGATGATCCTGGGATTTTCCTGGCTCCAGGAGCACACCCTAGAGATTGATTGGGCCTTAGAAGAAATCAGCATGAGTCAATGCCCTCAACATTGCACTACCTGTGCAGACAAAGTGAAGAAAGAGCGGTGCACCGCAATGTGGGAATGCACAGCTATCCAGGCATGTCATGTAGAATATCTCCTGTTCGCAGATCTCAACCTGCTGGACCCTCTGCCTCTGGCGTTCCTTCATAGAGAGGCCCTCTACGACAACAGACATAGCAGAGGGGACCCTGGTCAGGAAGAAGGATGCAAGAGGGAGTTCCTACCTGCACCAGACCTAGAGCTTCCAGACAAAGCCATTGAGGTAGGAGACCGCATCTACACCACCACAATACAACCCCTGCTGGCCATGGAGTGTTGAGACTTCATGCATCATTATACTGTGTGCACTGGTTGGTGACCGGACAGGGTCAGAGTCAGGGTCAATAAGCAAAAGATGAACATATATATACTAGACAAGACAGTAAACATCCTCAGTTGTTGCACAGAGACTGAGGGTGAGCACAAAATTACTTACTACAATAATGGATGAATTACTTATGCATACCACAGGAGAATAACCTCTGTTATTATACTAGGTATGATGTGAATAGAATTGTTACACAGAGACTGAGGTAGAATAACCTCTGTTATTATACTAGGTGTCAACTTCTAACAGGTTATGGGCTTGTGCTGCACTGTCCTTTAGAAGTGAAATACCCTGTTCAACCTATGAGCAACTACTGTGCCTGACTCTTGCCGGACTGACTGTCCGATACACTGACCTTGCTCATCACTGCTTACCATGGTGCCAACAACCAAAAACACCCCAATTCTGCCCAAGACACCCTCTGCCAAGTGCATTGAGGAGATGAGGAGTGTTGATAATTCTCTCAATCTGACGGTTATTCCTGTAGGAAAAATCATGTTCTCCTGGACAGGCCACATTCTTGACAAGGACAATGGCAAATACTCTGAGTAGGCATACAGCATGAAGCTTGAGCTTTCCATGGTCCAATTATGGGACTACGTCTTTGATCCTATCTCAGCACCTCATGCAACATATGAACCAAGGGCTTACCGTGCATGTATTGCAGTAGCACTCCTGAGAAAGCCCCCATGTTGTTCAACATCCCCGTAATCCCCCACCTCCTGAAGGCCTCAACCACTCCCGGAGTAGAAGCCCTGACACCAGAGCAACTCATTTCCTGTTCTATTCAGTCCTTCATCATCAACGTACAACTTGGAGATGCTCTGGAGCCCTTCTCTGCCCTCATTGACAGCAGAGCCACTAAAACATTTATCACTGTCTCAAACTCCAGCTCTTTGATGGTCATCCTGTGCCCTCAGGTCCCATCACCAAAACTAATTCCAGCACCCTCACCCTCAATAACAACCTGAAGTTCTCCATTGACTTCTTTTTTTTTTAAAAAAAAAAATGATTATATTCATGCTTGGTGTACTGTTACCATGTTGCATGATACTACTGTAGGTTACAAAAGCCGTTGAAATCCCACATACATGGAGAATGAGCGGGCCAACTTATCCCAAGTTGTATTTGATGACGCTCCCCTGGTACTGCCAAAGAAAGGGAGGGGCTGAGCTGTGGATGCAATGAGGCCACAAGCCAGGGCATGTGGCTGGGGGTCAAGCTGCACAGCGGTGCGCTCAACCCAGGGAAGGAACTGGGATGGGGTTGGGTTGAAGTGATGCGCTGGAGCCAAAATTAGGGTTGGAGAGTTTGTTTTTAAGTGTGGGTGAGTGGAGAGCCCAAAGGGGCTGGCGGCCGGGGTTTAGGTGGTTTGCGTTTGGCCAGTCACTTGGTGGCATCTATGAACTGGAGGAGCGGTTCTAAGGCAGCTGGTTTGGAAAGTAGGTAGGAAATGGACTCAGCTTTGCATTGTAGTTTACGTCAGAGGTAGCGGTGTCTTTTAAGTTGGTATTGCCTGCAGTCAATGAAGAGGTGGCAGACCGTCTTGATGACAAGATTGCCACAGTGGGGGCAGACCGGGGTCTCAGAGCGCTTGATCTGGAAGAGGTGGTGGTTGAGCGGGATGTGGCAGGTGTGCAGCTGGGTAAGGATGGCTGATTGGCGACAGTCAAGCGGCTGGACAAGCTTGAGCGTTTGGTCGACGGCGTGTAAGTTGGCATATCTTGGGGATTGTTTCCATCTCTTCTCGCAGTCTGAGACCAAATTCTCCAGGGCTGTCTGGCGAGTAGCTGTGATGCTGTGTGGGAGCGGGTTGTAGCAAAGGAGGGGTGGGAGTGATTTGGTGTTGCTGGAGTGGCCTCTGGATGTGCGCTTTGCAAGTTTGTCACCATGTTCATTGAGTTTGAAGCCTTCATGGCCAGGTGTCCAGTGTAGTTGTACGTCAACAGCCTTGCATGTTCTGTTGGTCCAGGAGGAGCCAGCTCAGATGGCATGTCGTCGTTCTAGAGCATGGTTGTAGTGGTTGCGTTTTACTTGTAGTCATTCTGCAGCCATGTGTACGTGATCTAGTAGGTAATGAGAAGGGTGAGGTCGTTGGTTACTGAGGGCTTTTATTGTTGCTTGAATGTCACTGCCAACTATAGCTTGTGCAGGGAGGGTGTGGACTAAAAGAGTCAGCATGTGAAGAGCAAGCAGGATACCCACTATTTCTGCCTTGTAGATAGTGTGTTGGGTCTTGCTACCAAGGTAGTAGCATAGGTGCTGGGTTTTGACTCCTTTGATGTAAAGTACCACCAAAGTGCCAATGCCATTCTTGAAGCCTGAGCCATCACAGTAGACAGCCACTGGTATGGCGGCAAAAGCATCGCCAGCTTGAGCCAGGGCAAAGTCTCTGTCGCCTGCTACTATTGGTGAGAAGGAGGGTAAGTAATTGGGACGTCGCCGTACTGGCTATACAGTTTTGATGTGCTTCGAGACTATACTAGTGGTGAAGAAGAGAAAGTGTAGCGGGGAGTGGTGCTAGGCTACAAAGCGCCCAGCTGTTCTGCGAGCAATGGGGTTGGAGGGAAGGGACAAGATACGCACCGCTGCTCTGTACAGGACCTTCCTGAACAGGAGGTTGACCAGAAGCAGGAATGCATGTGTGTCAAGGACATCACCTGCTGTGGTGCTGAGGGCGCCGGTGATGGCTCTGGCTGCTCAGCGCTGAGAGGGGATTAATTTCTTGGTGACTGCCACTGAACTGAGCATCTTTGTGCCTGAGGGCACGTCATGTAGAGCTGTGTACTATATGTTTGCGGCATAGGTAATGGCTGAGACAGTGACAGTGTTGTAAAGTTGGCACATCCAATGGGGGGGCATTCTTGCTGATACACGCAACAGACACATTATCTGAAGTGACCACCAAGTAGCCTGCACAGTCACCTTCTGGTGGTGTGCAGTCCACCACAGCTTGGAATCAAAGACGACCCCCAAGTATTTGTACGAGGGGACCATCTTGATGGGTTGCATGGTGGAACCACCATTGCGGTTTGCGCATGTCAACACAAGGTTGTTGGGTAACCTGTCACTAGGAGAGCGGAGGAAGTTCATCAATGCTAGCTTTGTCAGTTCAAACAGTGAGTTGTGAGAGGAGGACCATGTAAGGGCGACCTCTGGAGGCTATGGCTCAGTCACACAGCTGGCAGAGAGAAATCCAAAGTATATTTAGGTAATACAACAATAACTACTCACCTGGCAGAGGGAAATCCAAAGAGAACAAGTCTAAGGATTCCCTATGCCAGGAGTGACGCTTCCAAGGCTCCAGAAGCATGGGAAGTAACTGTATAGTATGACAAAAGCCACAATAAAATTTATAATCTAAAAAAGAAAAATCTCCAAAAATAATCAAAAACTCGGAAATTGCCATTGCCAGAGGTCATGCACATGTCTCATGTGACTTGCTTAGTAATTTGGAGGCTAGCCTCGAGATGACTAAGCCTCTGGATGCTCTAAGCCTCTGGAAGCATTGGCTACACTTGTTTGAATGATAACTAAAGAACCAGAGCACCTCAAGGGCTGAGAATAGTACCAATAGATAGTGTTGAAGGAATAGAAGCAGTAAAGTAAAAGAGTGACAGCAGAAATAGGGAAATAAATAGAGGAAGAATGAAAGAATAAGGAGTGGAAGAAGGGAGAAATGAGGAGTCCCCTGACAAATACGTGTGTTGTCAGGTTGTCCTTCGGCCATGCTATTAATCTGATCCATGAGAGAGGGGAGGAGGCCATCTCAGAAGGTGAGACAGAGCTGAAGACCATCTGGATAGCTGGCCTGTTCAACCAGAGCTTGGAAGGAGTCAATGTACTCATCTAAGGTCTGCTTTTCCTGTCCGTATCAATGAGGGTCCCGGAGAGTAAGGTGTAAAGGCAACACTTGACATCTGCAAAACTCCTTCCACAGAGTCGGCAATGCAAGGAGCAAGCAAGAGTTGAGCAAGTGCAGAGGCAGGCAAGAGTCAGGCAAGAGGCAAGCAATGCTAACAGAGGGTCAGACAGCGCTAGATAAGCTTATGGTCGGTTCAGTGGATAAGCCAGAAGAATACTGCTATTGTTCAGCCTGGGGATATTCTATCCCACAGGCTGCCTATATATACTACATTGGTGGCTGTGCTATTACTAATACTGTTTACTAATTGGGCCCCAGTATGTAAAGGAGTATGACTAACAATAATCAATGCTGAGTAAGGTCTGGGCATATGACTCATCAAGGCTGACTACTACAAGACGGAAGGGGAAAGGGTGGGCCAAGCGGCCAGTCAGATCTGCTAGGAATAGGCGTATTGTTGGACTAAGCTTGGAATAGGGTTGGACATGGTCCAGAGACTGGTCCCCTAACAGAGGCCTCTTATCCTCAGACTTTCTACGCTTCTTCTTGGGGCCTTCCCCCCTTTTCAGAGTATGCTTGTACTCTAAAGCCTTGCTCTCCAGCACCATCAGTGCTGGACTATCCGCTGGCAAGCTCACACAAGCTTGCTCCTCATCCTTTCCATCTTCTATGGTGAGCGCCTTTCTGCCACTGTCTAGTCAGTTCCATCTGACTAGCAACTTCTTCTCCGTGGCGGGATGTCAATGGAATCATTCATCGCCATTATCCACGGTCACTTGTATGGTGGGGATGGCGTTGCCATCCACTACAATCTCATTCTTCTTGAAATCAAGAAGAACATTATGCTTCTGCATATAGGGCGTATCTATAATCATATCATAGCAATCAAAGTTTGCTACATCCAAGTATTCCTTGGACCTTGATCTTGCGCAGGCAATCGTTGCCTGTGTACCGAACTGGACTGCAGCTTGGCTGCCCACAGTGCCTAGCTGAAGGACAAGTGGTTCCTTCAGCTGGCTCACATATACGTCATTCACCTGACAGAACTGAGGTGTCACCCCAGTTGTGGTGCTTCCTGAGTCCCACAAGGTCCATGCCTTGTGGCCATTGACTTCAACATATGATGCGAGGCACTCTTTGTCTTTGCGCTTCAGCGCTGGCCTCACCAGCCTTTCCGGCGCCTTGCAAAGGTGCCCTTATACACCTTCACATTGGCTGCTGATTGGTTGATTGAGTGCGCTTGCTGGGTAGTCCATCAGAGCTCCCATGAACTCTGAATCCGACTCCCGGGCATAGTAGTAGTTGTTGTATACGTCAACCTTGACATACTCATTGTTCAACAACTCTTCCTGTTCAGAGGCGTTCCCAGCCTCTGCCTCTTTGTTGTTGAGGTTCTCCACTTCATTATCCTCAACATCAGGTTTGTTACCTGAGTCTACCCCTTCCTCAGCAGGGATAGCTGTGTGTGCCGTGCCTACATATGCGTGCGGCTTGGCCATTGGCCTTCCACTATCACCTGGGCATTTGTTAGCGTAATGTCCTGGGTGTTCACACTTAAAGCATGTGTTTGCTGCAAAGGGGCGACCTGCTTCCACTTTGCCTTTGATGCATGACTCGCAAGTTTTGGGTTTTGATGATATGTCAAGCTCAATGCCAATGATCATTCCGAGGCAGACAGCCTCTTGTAAGTTGCTGTGATTGATATGCCCCATTTGATGGTGGAGCTTGCTAATTGAGATAGATTTTGATGCAACACTTGCAACATGACTTTGGGCCCATTTGATGTCTTGACAATGTCAACAGCCTGCTTTGCACAATCACTATCTTGGTGTGGCCCTTGCCCGGGGTCCTGCACCAGTTGGTCCTGTCTATCTGATGGGCGGTCACTCTGGAAGCGTTGCTCCTGGCCTGGTGCTGACTTGACCACGAACCAAGGGTTTGTATTTCCGATCATCTCCTTTTGACATGCCCAGAAAGTGCCTACCTTCTGAGGTTCTGGTCTTTTTGTCGGGCGCATCTTTGAGCGGTGCAGCTCAAAGTAATTTGCAATCTTGTGGGCTTGCTTGTAGCGCAATGCATGCGCTACGAATTCCTCCACTGTATAGTTCAAGGATCACATCCTTGAGCGTCCATTGCTATCTTGCACAATTGTAGTGCAAGACATGATGTCGGAACCAGTTCTTGGCTTGTTGTAAGGGGATGCTCCATCATGGAATGCCAAGCAGACGCAACGACCGCTCAAGCCCACCACCAAGGGGAGCGAGCGTCGAGCAAGCACAGTGACAAGCAGCTGGCAGGCAAGAGGACAGGCCGCCGACAAGGGACAGAGCCAGAGGGCGAAGACAGAGAGCAAGGTCATCACTGAGGAGCTTACAGTTATGCTGATGTGTAGACTCAGAAGCAATGCTATTGCTAGGACTGGGGATGTTCCATCCACTAGTCTTACTTATATACTACATTGGACACACTATGACTACAACGTATTGACTAATAGGGCCGGTATGTACTAAGCACTACTGAGTAAGCAATAATCAGCATGAGTAAGCCAGCCAATGGCATAAAGGCCTGCTAGCAAGTAGAGTGGGTCCGAAGACCAGCTGATCTGTCAGATGATGATGCCGAGATGGGAAGGGAGCCGGATAGGGCCGGAGCGGTCCGGATGGTGGCTAGATAGGGGTGCCAACGTCAACACAGACTAAGCAAGGCTAGAGTGGACAGTCCAAGGACTTGTCCCCTGACACTTGTCCTTCCAAGAACTTGGGAAGAACAAAGACTTGTTCTCAATCCAGGTGCTCACCACCATACTGACAAGCTGCCAGATGGTTGAACACATCCATCGTTCAGTTCTCCAAGTTGCTGAACTTGGATTCACTCTGATACAGGTGAATATGTTTTGATTCCGCTTTCTGCAGTTTTATTCCCTCTGGATAATGGCATTCTACTGAGGCGCTGGTGCATGTTTTCATTATACACCTTTGTTGCCTCAGTCAGTCCAGGAGCTTTATTCCTGCCTTCAGCAGGAGGTACCATGGAAAACGCTTGTACAGGTCACTGACCTGTATACTGTCTCTCTGTATCATTCCAGTGAGGTGGCGTGTCTTGTCCACCTCGGTTCTCTGATCCCTGTTGATCAGGAATCCAACTTGATGGTGCAGTGGGAGGGTTACCACTCCCACTGTCTGGTTGGCCTGTCCTTTGGACATATTGCCTTTGCATCTCATTGATGAGCATTATCCCATCAAACACAATACCCTGATCGTTGATCCAGGAGTGTCCCTGGCAATTCAGGTCTTGATTGTGCATCTGCTGATATACTACCCTCTCGGCAAACTTCTCCACCAGTGGCACTCTGTTGTTTAGTAGAGGTTTCTCCACTGACTCACTTTTGACTTGTGGAGAATTCACTTCCTCCATGTCCACATTGTGACTCTCTACCACTGGGATGGTAGATACCAATTCAACTGTAGATAGAGGTTGTCCTTGGTGACCTCTGAAGATCTGTTGGTGCTGAGCTGCAGCAAATCTTGTTGCAAATTGTTCTTCTGTCTCCCTCTGTTGCTGGGGAGCGTATATGTTGCTTATTGCTTCCTCCAGATCCAGAGAAAGCACAGGCTGCGCCTTTACTGGAATATTTGGTGCCAGGTTCATGCCATTTGGTGTTGAGGCCGCTGAGCCTCGATTTGCTTTCCAGTACATGTAGGTGTGCACCTCGAGCTCCAAGATTTGAATATATATTCAATAGTATCTACTGGAGGTACATGTTCACCTTGGGCCTGTATTAATCATATGTGCTTAAGTACATACAGTCCAAACCTTGCTTGTGTTGTATCCTTTGTGATGGAAGGATACCAGTTCCAGAGCATCATGCACTGCACCTGCAAGGTGGACTTGATGCATTCACCTTCCTCATCATTGGATGTTTTGTCTTTCCAATGCACTACAGGAGTTTTTTGCTCAGGGGCAGTAGTTTTCTGAGGTGCAACATCTCCTTGCTGTCACTGTGTCAGCAGAGTGGATTCAGTTCGGACTCTCCAACTGCCTGTCTCTGATTGTTACATCTTCCCCATGAAGTACGACAAAGGTCTGCGACCTTCAGAAGGTCTTTGTATGTTATTCTGGGCCTGAGGCAATCTTCCTGGCCTTCTAGGCTGCATATAGGGAGCATTGTCTCTCCCAGTGTTCTGTTTTGGGGTCTTCCTTTACCTTTGACCTGTTCAAGCTGGCCCAGGACATTCTGTACTTTTGCCGCCCAGGTATGCAGAACTTAGTGATTGGAATTGTGGTAGACTTTGCCTACTGCATTCACTAGAGGACAGTTATGGGATATGCCATCACCTGTGCCCTCTCTCCCCAGGGACAAGCTTGCGGAAACTTTGCAAGGCTTCTTGCCTTGATCATTGCACATCTGGGAGTGTACCGGAAAGCTATTATGGCATACAATGCTGCCAATCCCAAGGCTCCCTTTCACTCTATGAGCTGGACAGATATCCAGCTCACCCTTCCAAAATTTGATGACGCCATGGCGGTCAATCTAATGGATGCAGATGTACTGCGTCTTGTGAACTGCATCCCCCCCCAAATGGATAGACCACACTTACACCTTTGGCATGGTCTTCCTAGAAACACACTTCTTTGAAGCAAACACCTCAATTGACATGTATTGAGATGTTGACAATGAACGTCATTGTTGACTAGATCAATACAGCAAGCCTCCTGCAATCTCTCAGTGGGACAGCTGGCAGAACTTCACTATTGATGACATGATCCGTCTTCACATGCTACTAGCATGTGAAAACTCCCAAAGACACAATTACGTTGAGCGGAGATTATACTATCTGATTGGGATGAACCTCAATTGCCGCAACTTATGGCACTGCTGGTCCCAACATGGACCATACCCACCCTTGCCTGTGGTACAGCAGACCACAGTTTTGGCTCCAGTGGCATTGATCTTGTCTGCACTTGTTGCCTTGACATTGTCAGCTAACATTGACACCGAGATGAGAATTGACCTGGCCAGCGAGTTGGCATGTCCGCTGTCTGTATAACCTTCATAGGCAGCTCATCCTTTCTATTCACTGGTACTGTTGGTTAACGTCGGCATTGTATTCTTTGACAAATGGACATGGACTATGAGCCGTGGAGGCCCCCTTCACCTCCACATTTATGAGGACACTTTTTTTATTTAATTGTACATATGCTCACACCATGTACCCCATCATGTAGACTGCTTAGCAGTCTACAAGGGAGGCATGTAATGGGGCTTTGTCTGGAGACAGAGGTTGCAGGTGCTAGTGTATGTGCCGATGTAGCATGACATCTGCAGCCACCAATAGTTCTGGGAGACCAGCTCCAGTGTCTTACAGCGGCCAGGGTGTCCGGCGACGCAAGAGTCATGGTGCTGTTTGATAATGCGCTTCTGGAGCTCTGGGTCTTTCAGCACGTGGAAGGTGAGGAGTCTGTCCTGCAGCCTCCACTTGTCAGTGCATATGGATTTTGCACTGGAGAGCATCCCAAGCATAGCGCCAGTGCGGCATTTGCAACTGAGTCCTCCTGTATTTCCTCCCAGTTCACTTGGCGGATGTCCCAGAGTATGTTGACCTCATCTTCCTGGACTGCCACCTCTTTGAGCGTGCAAATGGCAAACAGCTCCAGGTGCAGGAGGGTGATGTTGTCATTATCCCCTGCACCGGAACTGTGGTCAGCATGCCAGGAGAGAGCATCAGGCTTCCCCATGCTTTGACCAGGCTTGTGGTGCAATGTAAAGTCAAAGTTGGCAAAGTACAGAGACCACCATGCCTGTTGACAGTTGAGCTTTTTGGCCGTCTGGAAGTACTCCAGGTTTTTGTAGTCTGTCCAGACTTTGAATTTGTGCTAAGCCCCCTCCAGGAAGTGGTGCCACTCCTCCAGTGACTGGATGATCACGCGCATCTCCTTGTCATGGATCTTGTAATTCTGTTCCACAGTGTTGAGGCTCTTGGAGTAGAAGGCAACGGGGTGCCACTTACCATCCTCTGGGGACTCCTGGAAGAGAACTGTGCCGGTAGCAAAGTTGGAACTGTCTGCCTCGACTTAGAAAGGCCAGTTGTTGTTAAGAAAGAGCAGGACGGGCTTGGAGGTGATGGCAGACTTCAAGGCATCAAAGGCCCGCTGTTCCACGTCTCCCAAGCCCATGCAATGTCCTTCCTGGTGAGGTCAAAGAGGAGCCAAGCATGGTGGGAGAAGTCCTAAATGAACCGCCAGTAGAAGTTAGTAAACTCCAGGAAGGCCTGTACTTCCTTCTTGTTCTGGAGTTCTGGCCACTACATGACACCAGCCATCTTTACTGGGTCCATCTCCACCGTGCAATGGGAGATGATGAGTCCGAGGTACTTGATGTGGGTCTGCTCAAACTCACACTTCTCTGGCTTGAGTTAGAGCTGGTGTTGGCAGAGACAGTCCAGGACAATTTGCATGATCTGATGGTGTTCCTCCAACATCTTGGTGTAGATGAGGATGTTGTCAAAATACACACATACCACGCCATTGGCTATGAGGTCCCGGAAGATGTCGTTCATCATGGTCTGGAAGGTGGCAGGGATGTTGGTCAGTCTGAAGAACATCACCAGGAGTTCAAACAGTCCACGGTTGGTCTGAAACGCTGCCTTCCACTCATCTCTCTCCTGGATGTGCACGTTGTTGTAGCCCCACTGGACATCCAACTTCGTGAAGTAGCACACACCCCAGAGGTTGTTGATCAGCTCGAAGATGAGAGGGAGTGGGTAGCAGTTCTTGACGGTCATTGCGCTTGGACCAACCGGAGGAAGCCATCCTTTTTCTTGATGAAAAACACTGAAGAGGCCATTGCGGACTTTGAGGGGCAGATTTGTCTGGACTCCAGATTCTCCCGGAGGAACGTGTCGAGCTCATCCTGCTCCTTAGGCATGAGCAGATAAACCTTGCAGTTGGCCGGCTTCAAATCTGGCAGGATTTTGATAGCATGGTTCCACTGCTTGCATTCCAGAAGGGAGTCAAACAAGGCCTTGGAGAAGATGTCCTCAAAGTCATATAGGTGGTTGGGGACCGCATCCTGGAAGGCCCTTGGAGGGGTGTTTGCTGTGAAGGCCTGGGCCAGCTGTTGAGAAGTGGTCTGGCTGGCCTGGATATCCTCCACAACTGGTGGGGGTCATAGTGTAGTGGCATAGATGCAGTCTCCTACCTTGATGGCTTTGTTTGGAAGCTCTGGGTCCAGGGTGGGTAGGAACTCCCCCTCACATCCTTCTTCCTGGCCAGAGTCCCCTCCTCTACATATGCCATCCTCATAGAGGGCCTCTCTATGAGAGAATGGCGAAGGCAGGGGGTCCAGCAGGTCAAGATCTACAAATGGAAGGTATCCCACCTGACATGCCCAGATAGCTGCACATTCCCACATTGCAGTGTGCTACTCCTTCTTCACTTTGTCTGCACAGGTGGTGCAACGCCAGGGGCACCAACTCATGCTGATTTCTCCTGGACCCAATCAATCTCCGGGTTGTGCTCCTGGAGCCAGGAAAATCCTAGGATCATCTCCTGTTTGCCAATGCTCATGACTACAAAGGTAGTGCACTCCATGTAGAACTTGTAGCACAGGACAAAGTCCACCATAGACTTGATGGATCTTGCTTCATTATGAGTGCCATCAATGTTGTATACTGGGATGGGAGACAGGAGGGGCCAAGTCATGAGCTGGTGCCACTCCATGTAGCATCCACAAAGAGTCCAGTCACTCCAGGGAGAGCGACTACACTCTGGGTTTCTTGCGTGTTGGTAGTTTTGATCTCCATGTTCATCTGGAGCAAGTTGGGCAATGGAGTGAACACTATGACGTAGCAGCGGGGGAGGCGGCGTTCCCAGGCAGGAGTGCATGCCTGGGGAGAGGTTGAGGAGGGCTTGGAAGAGTCATTGAGTATGCCAGAGGTGGTGCTTATGGTTGGAGGGACTGAGTTGTTGACAGAAGTTGTATTGATTTCTTCTACTGACAGACATGCAAACCTGTTAGCACTAGGCAACAGGGGCATACTTTTCCCCCGTTGTGTCCCTAAAAACCCTCCTGTGACTCCTCCACTCTCCGGCAACGAGAGGGGCCTCGTGTGCACTCTCCAAAGCAGAAGTGTCTGGAGAAGGGATCTTGGCCACATCATGGGCCGCCAGGAGTTGCAGGAGCAGCTCCTCTTGCTCCTCCAGGGACAGATATTGGACCTCAAGGCCTTGGGAGCAGTGGCAAGTGAAGTGGCCCAGCATCGGCACAAGAGTGGGAGAGGCACACGACATGCATAGAAGCACCCAGAGGCAGTACTGGGGGTGTCGGAGGCGCTGCCAACAGCGCCGCCAAGAGCAGAGCAGTTGGTTGATGGGGGAGTGGAGCAGGGAAGCGCAAGGAGGAGGCAGGAGTTGCGACCCTTGAGGAGCTCCTGTTTGAGCTCCATGAGCTGCCACTGCTCCTGAGCTACTCAATACTATGATAGGACCTGATTGTCCACTGGGCATCCCTCCACAAGATTGTTGATGTGCTCCATCAGGACTGGATGAGGCCCTTCCCAAAAGGTGAGGCACAGCTGCAGGCTGTTGGGGTACTCAGCCTGCTCTACTAATGTGCGGAACAAGTTGATGTACTTGTCCAGGGATTGCTTCCCTTGGCCATACTGGTCCCCGTCTTGCAGGATCAATGTGGCAGTTTTGGCTGGGTTCCAGGG
>QLOM01002288.1:0-14447 GCA_003313785.1 Termitomyces sp. MG148 | reverse complement strand
GCTGCAGTGGCCGGAGCCCCGGAGCAAGAAGGAAGTACAAGCCTTCCTGGGGTTCACGAACTTCTACTGGTGCTTCATCCAGGACTTCTCCTACCACGCGCGTCCCCTCTTTGACCTCACTGGGAAGGATGTCCCTTGGACCTGGGGCAATGCGGAGCAGCAGGCCTTCAACGCCCTCAAGTCTGCCGTCACGTCTAAGCCAGTTCTGCTCTTCCCGGATGACGACCGACCCTTCCGCGTCGAGGCCAACAGTTCCGACTTTGCAACCGGTGCAGTCCTATCCCAGCAGTCTCCGGAGGATGGTAAGTGGCACCCCGTCGCCTTCTACTCCAAGAGCCTCAACGCCGTGGAACAAAATTACGAGATCCACAACAAGGAGATGCTCGCAATCATCCGGTCGCTGGAGGAGTGGCGCCACTTCCTCGAGGGAGCCCGCCACAAGTTTGAAGTCTGGACTGACCACAAGAACCTGGAACACTTCCAGACGGCCAAGAAGCTGAACCGTCGCCAGGCCCGGTGGTCTTTGTACCTTGCCAACTTTGACTTCACGCTGCACCACAAGCCAGGCCGGAGCATGGGGAAGCCCGACGCCCTCTCCAGGCGCGCAGACCACGGCTCCGGTGTAAGAGATAATGATAATATCACCCTCCTCTGCCCAGAGCTGTTTGCTATTTGTGCCTTGGAAGGGGTAGCTGTACAGGGAGACGAGGTCAACATTCTCCGGGACATACGTCGGGGAAACCGGAAAGGTCTACAGGAAGACTCGGTTGCCAAGGCCGTGCTAGCACTATATCTGGGGCGCCCCTCCGGTACACAGTCAGTACGCATGGACAAATGGGGCCTGCAGGACGGCCTCCTCACCTTCCGTGGACGGATATATGTGCCCAACAACCCAGAGCTCCGCCGGAGCATTGTTGAGCAGCACCACGACTCCTGTGTCGTGGGGCACCCTGGTAGGTGGAAGACGCTGGAGCTGGTCTCGCAGAACTACTGGTGGCCCCAGATGTCCCGCTACATCGGCTCCTACACCAGCACCTGCGACCTCTGCCTCTGGACGAAACCACACCGGCACCCCCTGACAGGCCATCTGCAATCCCTCCCTACACCTGCGGCGCGCTGGAGTGTGGCCTCTGTTGACTTCATTGTGGAACTTCCGGACGCGCACGGATATGACGCAGTGATGGTTGTGGTCGACCTGTATGGAAAGCAAGCTCACTTCATTCCAATGCACACAACCTGCTCGGCAATGGGTGCAGCCAACCTGTACTGGAAGAACGTCTGGAAGCTCCACGGCCTCTCCAATGCCTACATCTTTGACCAGGGCCCCCAGTTTGTGGCAGACTTCACCTGGGAGCTCTATCGTCTCCTGCACGTCAAGCTCCACACTTCCACCGCCTACCACCCGCAGTCCAATGGCCAGACTGAACGCATCAACCAGGAACTGGAACAGTACTTCCAGCTCTTTTGCAACGAGCGGCAGGACGACTGGGACAAACTCCTCCTGGAGGCCGAGTTCCAGTACAATAACCGTGTCCACGCCTCCACGCAGCACTCCCCGTTCTTTCTGGACACCGGCAGGCACCCCCGGATGGGCTTCAAACCGCATGCACAACGATTGGAGAACGAGACGGTCAATGAGTTTGTTGACCATATGCGGAAGGCACAGGAGGAGGCGGAGGCGGCCCTGACCAAGGCCAAGGATGACATGGCCCGCTATTACAACCGAGGATGCTTGCCGACCCCCCAGTACAAGCCTGGAGACCGAGTCTACCTGGACGCCTCCGACATCGCGACTACTAGGCCATCCTAAAAGCTCTCACACCGACAACTGGGGCCATATGTGGTTGAGCGCCAGGCAGGACCGTTGGCCTACAGGCTCCGGCTGCCCACCAGCATGCGGCGCCTCCATCCGGTCTTCAACGTGGTCAAGCTTTTGCCCGCCCCGGACGACCCTATTCCAGGTCGACGTGCTTCGCCTCCGCCACCTCCGGTCATTGTCAACAACCGCCCAGAGTACGAAGTGGAGAAGATCCTCGACAGCCGTCTATTCCAGCACAAGCTGCAATGCAAGGTCAAGTAGAAGGGCTATGGTATCGAAGACATCTCCTGGGAACCTGCCAAAAACGTCCACGCGCCTGCTCTGGTGAAGGACTTCCACCGTAGTCACCCCGAGGCTCCCCGCACAATCTGGGGCATCTATCCCGTCTCCCCGGTGGACCGCGCGGTCCGCAACTTGTTCTACCCAGTGCGTCAAGACACCGCACTCTAAGGGGGGAGTGATGTCAGGGGACTTCCTTTTCCGGCCATCCCAGAGATCTCTGGGACCCCCTGGACTTCCTTTTCTGGCCATTTCCTTTTCTGGCCATCCCGGAGGTCTCCAGAATGCTCCCTTGCAGTTGTCGGACTTCTCCGAGATGTTGTACAGTCGTTCTCATGCCCCCGCCCCCGTACTGATGCGCCACGCCATAGCAGAGGAATCCTTAGACTTGTTCTCTTCGGATTTCCCTCTGCCAGGTGATTAGTTACTTCCCTGTAATATGTACTGTCTCTAATACACTTCGGATTTCCCTCTGCCAGTTGTGTGACTTAGCCGCAACCTCCGGAGGTCGCCCTTACAGAGGGTCACCAATCTCAAGGCTCCAAATGGTGTCTGGAAGGTTGTGTAGTCCCTTGATTTGGCGTCTAAGGTTCTCTCATCATACTCTACATACAGATCACACATTCCACCACATGCTCTACCAGCAAAGTGGTTGGCTAACTCTTCTGTGGCTGGAGGTAGCCCAGAGTGCGCTATAGTAACTTTGTTCAAAGGTTCTAAGCTATGCACTATGCGTAAACTCTTTCCATCCTTCTTCAAGACTGCAAACCATTGTGACCTATAGGACGAGTTGGACCTCTCATGAACACCAGCATCAATCTTCCTCTTTATCTCTTTACAAAGGTCTTCATAGAGTCCTGGGGGGATTGGCCTATTCTTTAGTATCCATGGTTGATGTGGTACAACTGGCATTACCACTGGTGGAAAGAACCCTTCCCTGAACTTCCCCTTCTGTGTGTTGTTCCAAGCAAAGGCTTCATTCTGAAGTATCATTACATGGTGTACTAGCTTCCTTTCTTCTGGCCACAAGAAGTCTCCTGCATGGGCGTCATCTATGATCTTTTTGCCCTCTGTAGTGTAACACCCAGTTGGAGTAAATTCTGGCGGGTGTGGTGTCAGTACTGGCATGCCAGCCAAAGGATCTCCTGTTATTTTTCTCTCTATCCTAAACTCCTCGGGGGTTGTACCCAACACTGGTCACATATATTCCCTTCCTACATAAGCAGCCACGATGTCTTTGTCCTTGTCCCTACTCTCCAGCCCTTCTGGCAGGTAACCCAGTTCTCCACTTAGGTAAGAAGCTAGCAACTTATTGGTATCCTCTCCAGCCTGCTTGGTGGCTTGATAGGCTGCCAGGTAAGCATCTCTTAACTCTGTCTCCTTGAATGCTCCTTCCTTCCCACTGTATCCAGCTATCCAGTAACCTTCCTCTTGACTACCTTCGATCATTACAGCCACCTCTCCTTGATCTTCTATCAATTCCTCGAGGCTTCGCCTTTTGCTCCTTCCTCATTAACTAGCCCTACTGGCTCTTTGCCCCTCTCAAAGGTAGGTAGCGCCATCCTTTTCTCAGTGTTGGTGTCTTTTATGGTGAGGACAGCGCTCCCATCCTTTAGATTCTGTACATTACTCTCAGTTAAGGTGTCAAATGGTCTACCAAGTAGCACTGTGTAAGCGCGTTTTGTGAATATGTGTACTTGTAAGTACACTGTAAAGCCTTCTGCAAATTTGAATGGGACATTTTTGGCAAGACCAACGGATTCATTAACCTGCTGGTTGAGCGCTTTCCATTCGCAGCCTTATATCAGGATCCTAGGTAAGGCCCAGGCTTTGAGCTTTGTTGAAAGCCATACACACAATTTGTGACCCACTATCTAGTATTGACTCCACTCGACCCCGGCCGTTTACTGTCGGATACAAGGACCTAAGTACATGTAGATCTCTGGCTACATATACCACAGTGGGCTTGTCTCCCTCTGGCAGGGTATCTAGGTATGTGGCCACACAATCTTTATGTACCACAGCACCTGATGGTACCCCTTCATCTTCTTCATTTGTTATATAGTAAGTCGCAGATGGTAAATTGTCGATATTGACGGTCCTTGTAACCTTGACTTCAGCCTCTCCTTGCTGTCTTACAGCTACCTTTGGTATGGTTCTATTCCATCCTGTCTTTTCTTTACTAACAACCTTTTCTATTGCTTCAGCTACTCCTGTGAGTTTGAGTAACTCTTTTGTTTTTACCGTCACCGGTGCTTCCAATATTGTACTGGCTACCATCTCTGCCGCTGACCGTCTCCACAATGTAGGCTGACTGGTTGACAGGCTGGGCTGGGTCACTCTTTCTCCATTTACTGCTGGTACTTTTTTGAAGGGTAGGTCTCCAAACCTTACTCTCTTTTCTCCTCTGCTCTCATCTTGTATTCTCCAAGGATTTATTTTCTCTCTCTCAGGCACTGAGGTCTCCTTAGTGGCTTCCTTCTCTCTCCTGAGTGCCTTCATTGAGTTTGCTAAAAATCCTTTGAGTTATTGTGCTGTACTTCTTCTAAGTTAGCCCCACTACGTGTGCTAACAAAGGCTGCGCATAGCTCGTCGATTTTTGCTTGGAACTCTTCTCTTATTCCTTCCCTTTCTTGTGACAGCCATTCTATCATATCATCCCTTGAATCTCTTGCTGCATTGGTAAATACAGAGAACGTCATATTGTCATCAGCTACTTCATTTGTACTTACACTGGTTGTATTCCAGTTGTAAAATGATTCTGCCTTCTGATCTGCTACTAGTTCAATCCGGTCCTTTGGCAAAATAGTTGTTGGCTTGGGAAGTACAGAGTCTCCATTTTTCAACCGTGGTTTACCATCTACTAAGATGAGTTTTCCTTCCGCCACTTGTCTCTTCATATGAGGACAGTTATAGTGACAGTGCCTTGGTTCCCAGCAATGGAAACAACGTCCAAGACTTGCTGCTTGACCAATATTGGTGTAGGAGGCCTGCGGGTTGTGGACCACGCTAGAGCATGCACTCAATACTTGTGCCATTGACCGGAACTCTTGCTGTAATGTCTGCTGTAGGGTCTGTGTATAGCTTTTAATTTCTTTCCCCATTGCATTTACAGAGCCCTTCAGGTTAGCTATAGTCTCTTCTGTCTCTGGCTCTGTCTTTATTTTTGTAGTCCTTACTTCTCGCCACTCTGTTCTTCTGTCAAAGTCCTCGTTGTCTCGGTCCAATGCATCCTCCAAAATTAGTTGTACCACGTCGATTACCTTGTCCAAATCATATTTATTATCTTTGTGACGTTTTATCGATGGACTCGCATGGTGCCCGTAGATCTGCAATGCTTGCAACAGTACTAGTTCTGTGAACAAGGGTTTGAAGCATCTTAGGAACTTCTGTACCAATTGTCCGTTTCCATAGACTCCTTTATCCTCCATCAGTTCAGTGGTTTGAGCTCTGAACTTTCTTATGAAAGAATTTATCTCTGGTCCGTCCTCTGTTCCCATCCTAGTGTGTACTTTACAGATTTTATCCAGGACCGTCACGCTTCCTGCACCATCAAGGGCTTCTGGGTAAGACTTTACAATTTCTTTGACAAAATCTTCCCAACTTGATGTATTGTTTTTAAATGTTTTAAATCCTTTCCATTCTACTTCTGTCTGCGCATCAACATAGTCTAGCACTTTGTCCTTACGCTCTCTAGCATTGCCAACTCCGGCTAGAGTAAAAACCGTGTCCATTCTTTTCAGAAACCTTTGAACCTCCTCCGGCTTTTGGTGATCAAACTGTGGAGTATCTCGGCTCGATGCCAGTGGCAATCGTCCTTATTGCTTGCCTTCACTCATTCTTATGCGTGGGTTTTGTGTGGTGTTAAGTGTTTGGTGTGGGGTATGAGGTGTGTCTGGCCTCGTTGTGTTTTTATTGTGTGTTTTAACTTGTCTTTGCGTAGGAATGCGGTTTTGGCTTTTGCGGAGAAGTGCTTCGGGATTAGGGACCTTGAGTAAAGGCTGTGTAGTAACACTTTGTCTGGAACGGGTGTTTTGTCTCGTCGACGCTGTCAGGGGACAAGTCCTTGGACTGTCCACTCTAGCCTTGCTTAGTCTGTGTTGACGTTGGCACCCCTATCTGGCCACTATCTGGACTGCTCTGGCCCTATCCAGCTCCCTTCCCATCTTGGCATCATCATCTGACAGATCAGCTGGTCTTTGGACCCACTCTACTTGCCAGCAGGCCTTTATGCCATTGGCTGGCTTACTCATGCTAATTATTGCTTACTCAGTAGTGCTTAGTACATACTGGCCCTATTAGTCAATACGTCGTAGTCATAGTGTGTCCAATGTAGTATATAAGTAGGACTGGCAGATGGAACATCCCCAGTCCTAGCAATAGCATTGCTTCTGGGTCTACACATCAGCATAACTGTAAGCTCCTCAGTGATGACCTCGCTCTCTGCCTTCGCCCTCTGGCTCCGTCCCTTGTTGGTGGCCTGCCCTCTTGCCTGCCAGCTGCTTGTCACTGTGCTTGCTCCCCTTGGTGGTGGGCTTGAGCGGTCATTGCGTCTGCTTGGCATTCCATGATGGAGCGTCCCCTTACAGACGCCGTGTTTGCTCAAACTGGACCAGTCACTTTTCTCTGAGTTCCTTTAAGCTTTCCTGGCGCTGAACTTCGTGGTGCAAAGCTAATTCTCTTTTGCCTTTTTGTTGGAGCTCCCAGTACGGAGCGCTCCTGATGTACTTTAAGTGCGTGTGATTAAACCAATTGCCCCCTCGCGGTGGGCTCCAGATGATGTGCATGTTGGTACACTTTGATGTTCTGGGGGCTTATTGACTTAGTTTACAGTTACTTCAGTACTTTTAGATTGATTTAATGAATTTTATTGATGTTTTATATTTATGTTAATAGTGGAGTGCTCCGTCACAATGTGTCCAAAGTCTTAGAGGTGTTCTCAAAAGAGTTGACCTAAGGAATCCGCTCACTGGGGACCCAGAGTCTAATCTGATGATTTCCTGCCTATTTCTCTCTTTTCATTCTGCTTATATACTTTTCCAGATTGCGCACAAACCATCTAGCCACGCTTATTTTTGTGCTCTGACCATGTGGAATACTGTGGCTAAATATTCTCCCATTGTTTTCCTGCCACCACTGTCTTCCTTTGGATCTCTAGCCTATTTTGGCTGGTATGGCTATTTCTGGACTAATTATAGCTTTATTTAGCTGGTTGCTAAGCGTCTTTATTCCGTGTCTGATTTGTTGGCTGCTTTGTTAATTTTTATATTATTTTATTTTTATTTTGATTTTTTGGAGATTCCCAGCCATTACTTAATCGTCAAGCATTCTTGTTTGATCATGATCTCAGCTTTTATTCGGGTTTAGATCTCTTCTAGCCGAGATCTGTCTCTTTTAGGTTTGTTGTCCCTCTTTTCTATCTGCGTCACAGTTTGCTGACAGTCATTCTGTTAGTTTCTGGCTACAGCTTTATGTCTGTTGTATCACTGCCACCACAGCAAGAGTCTATTCCAACACTCCCCCAGACTCAAGCTGAGGCTTTAACCCAAGTAGGTCAATGAGATGAGTGAACGGTGTGACTGAGAGGTTTTGTGAACAAGTCAGCAGGATTTTGGGTGGAGAGAATGTGGCTGACATCAATATTGCCCTGCTTGACATGCTCACATATGTAATGGTGGCAAATGTCAATATGTTTAGCACGGGCATGTCCTTTAGTGTATAGAGTGAGTGAAAGTGTGGGTGAATTGCCGACGTGGAGAGTGGCCAGCAAGGTCTCTGGGAGATCAACATCAAGGAGCCAATTAAACATCCACATGGCCTGTTGAGCGCCGCGGGTCAGGGCCATGTATTTGGCCTCTGTTGTAGATAGGACAACGGTAGGTTGGCGCTTAGAGCTCCATGAGAAGGCTTCCCCAGCCATTGTGAAAATATAACCTCCAGTAGACCAACAAGTATCCAAGTCTCTGCCATAATCAGCATCCACATGACCAATGGGCTTAATGTCAGCTCCACGTCTATAGACAATGCAGTAATCCAGAGTCCCATTCACATACTGCATCACATGAGCTAAGGCTTTCCAGTGAGCAGGTTTGAGGTTGTTCTGGAACCGTGCGAGGAGTCCGACAGCAAATGACAGGTCCGGTTGCGTGGCAGCCTGTGCCCACATCAATGAGCCAAGAGCCTCATGGAAGGGTTTGTCCAGCATGTACTTTCTATTTTTGTCAGTCTGCAGAGATTGGGATTCCGTTAGGACAATACTAGCAGGTAAAGGAGTATTCTTAGGGTTCAAATCTTGGAAACCAAATCACTCTAGCATGCATTCCAAGTAAGCGCATTGCGACAGGTAGATGTCTCTTGTCACGACCCACCCCTGGGCCTGAGCCCCAGGCCCGGGACCACACCACACACCCCAGCAAACACCTCTCGCACGACCTTGACTTGGGACAAACTCCACAAACACCCAACACGGTCATCACGTCATACTCTGGTCAACCCTGACGTTCCCCCTGGACACCCCACCAACGAATCCTGGCATTCCCGGACATCACCGACAACCCCCGGAGATTCCCGGCGTGACAGCATGGCGACCCACACAACATGCGACGCATCAGGCATCATCACGCATTTTTCAACACATCATGCATGGCCTGCACCATCTGACGCTTCATGCCATGCATCATGCCACACATCATGCATCGCCCTGCGCATCAACCCACACATCATGCTTCGTCCCACATCAACTCCTGCATCATGCCTCATTGCGTCCTCTCATCGTGCCACATCCTCCCTTGCGTGGCGCCACTTCCATCTGACACCCGCGGTTTCCCTTTGTCTTCCTAGGTGCTCCGGGACACCACCAGAGCCCCAGAGCAGCCCCCAGACCCGGAACCGGGACCCCAGACCTGCCTCGTCGTGTAGTCAGTATATAAGCCCCCTCGTAGCACTAAGTACGGTAGTCTTGATATTGCCCATACTCCCCGGTTTCTTCTCATATCACTCCGGCCTCGTAACTTTGCCTCGTACTTGTCTCCATTCTATAGTCTCATACTTGTCTCCATTTCTATAGTTCCGTATTTGTCTCTACTCTCTCATCTCCACTCTCTTGTCTCGTACTCGTCCTTGTCTCTATTTACTCTCTCAATTCCATCTCTTTTACTCATCCATCTCTCTCTATCGTTCTCCGTCTCTGCCTCAAGTTTCTCCTTCCCTTCCCCTCTCATATCTCCAGTCTCTTATCTTATCCGGCCCGCATTCTCCACTCCTCCTGAGTTTGGTTCCACACCTGTTAAACTCTAAACTGTCTATTCACCTATCAGTCCCTTGATTTCCCCGAATAGTCTGCTGCCGGCGCACCACCCATCGCGCCGTTTAACCGGAACTTCCTCCAATAGAACCTTTTCATCCGGCGCTCGCCCCTTGCTTGTGCCAACCCCAGGACACTTTGTCTGGTCTCTCTACATTCCCGGCGCACGTCCCCTCGTCCCGGCGCCTTTCTCCGGTCCTCTCTAGGTCCCAGCGTGTCTGTAGCTGTCCGAGTACGCCTGGTAAGGCCTCGCCCAGAATTGCTGAGCCCCCGGGTCAGCGGAATCTGACATCTCTGGTAGTTGGATCCTTGTTGAACCACACTCCTAGTATGTAATTGAGTTCCTCCATATCCTTAATCTCAAATTTCAATCCTAAGTCCCTTTTTGCTGTTTCAGACCCTCCCAAAGTTGAAGAAGCCCCCAGGACATTGTTGTTGTAGTTGTCTGTGATAGTATGTTCACCAGCAACCTGCTTATACCTGACACAGCTGTCAGCACATAACACAAGATACCCAAGTTTGTTGTATGCCCGGTCAAGGTTGTGCCACCAGTTGTGGCTGCCCTGCATAAGTCCGTATAAGGTTTTCTTGAGGTGCAGAGCCTTACCCTCTCCCCCTTGAAAACCTGGCAGCGGTTTCATGTAAATGGTGTGTTCAAGTCGGTTGTTCAAATAAGCAGACACAAAATCCACCTGCCAGACATGCATGCCTAATGCAGCCGCAATCACCACTGTCATCCTCATAGACTCCAGACAGACCACAGACATGTAAGTCTTGTCAAAATCCTCCCCCTGGACCTGGGTGTATCTCTTTGCCACCAGGCATGCCTTTTGCTTCACAATCTCTCCCTCTGCATTATACTTGTTTGCATACACCCACATACTATCTACCACCTTCTTACTAAGAGGTATCTCCATGGCAGTGACTAGTGCTCAGGTTGGCCTGTCCAGGCCTAGCCTTAGGTAAGATTTTAACCACATGATTCCTATGGCTTTGTTCCTTGATTTAATATCTACCAGGGCCTTGCCCCCTTCACTCAGAGGATAGAACATTGTGTGCTCATTTACTAGGGGGCTCTTTCCTGCCCACATAAAGTGCAAGGCCTTCCTGGTTAGTAATTGTTTGACATGACTTAGCATTCCTTGAACTTGTGTTAAGTATTACATCATTCCAGCTATAACTATTTGAACAATATGCCAGAAGCCTTCCAATGTGGGATTGCTTTTTTCCCAGTTCTCCAAACAGTCATCTATTTTTTCTAAAGTACTTGTCTATGGTGCCACCTGATCTGCTGTGTTTCCAAACCATGCCCCTAGGATCCTCACTAATCCTCACTGAGACCCCTTCTTCTACTATGTGTACATTGTCTGGGATTTCCAAGCTGCCAGGTTTAGTTCTCTTGCTCTTCAGAGTTTTTGAAATGTTGTCAAAAGAATAGTATAGCCTTATTCTCACACAAGAGAACCAGATCAATGTTCAAGTCTAGTACTACATAGTATGAAAGTAAAGTTGGCTGCCTTACCTAAGGCAGCCATACAAAATTTAACATAAATTATAATAAGATTAAAAATATAATTATGATTTAATATAATAATTATTATACCTTTTTGAAGAGGCCGTAGAGCTTGGCTCTATGGCTATAAGTCCGTTACATGCTCCTCTTTTAGACTGCTAAGCAGTCTACATGATGGGGTACATGGTGTGAGAGTATGTACATTTGTATATAGACAAAGTGTCCCCATAAATGTGGGCAAAGGGCCTCCATGGCTCATAGTCCATGTTCATCTGTCAAAGAATACAACACCAACGTTAACCAACAGTACTAGTGAATAGAAAGGATGAGCCGCCTATGAAGGTTATGCAGACGGCGGATGTGCCAACTCGCTGGCCAGGTCAATCCTCATCTTGGTGTTGACGTTAGCTGACAATGTCAAGGCAACAGGTGCAGACAAGGCCAATGCCACTGGAGCCAAAACTGTGGTCTGCTGTACCATAGGTAAGGGTGGGTATGGTCCATGTTGAGACCGGCGGTGCCATAAGTCACAGCAATTGGAGTTCATTCCAATTGGATAGTATAATCCCCACTCAACGTAATTGTGTCCTTGTGAGTTTTTACATGCTAGCAGCATGTGAAAACAAATCATGTCATTGACAGTGGAGTTCCACCAGCCATCCCACTGAGAGATTGTGGGAGGCTTGCCATATTGATCTAGTCAACAATGACATTCATTGTTGACATCTTGATACATGTAAATTGAGGCGTTTGCTTCAAAGAAGTGTGTTTTGAGGAAGACTACGCCAAATGTGTAGGCATGGTTAACCCATCCTGGTGGGATGTGGTTGACTAGCAACATAGGCAGAACATCTATATCTATGAGGTTGACTGCAACTGCATCCTTAAATTTTGGTAGGTTGAACTGGACGTCTGTCCAGCTCATAGGCTAGAAAGGGGCCTGGGAATTGGCAGCATTGTAAGCCACAATGGCTTCCTGGTACAGCCCCAGACATGCAATGATCAAGGCCAGGAGCCTTGCAAAACATCCTCATGCTCACCCCTGAGGTGATAGAGCTTGTGTGAGGGCATATCCCATCATGGTTCTTGTCAGGGGACCGGTCTCTGGACCGTGTCCAACTCTACTCCGAGCTTAGTCTGACAATACGCCTATTCCTAGCAGATCCAACCGGCCGCTTGGCCCACCCTTTTCTCTTCCATCTCTTAGTAGTCAGCCTTGATGAGTCATATGCATGGACCTTACTCAGCATCAATTATTGTTAGTCATACTCCTTTACATACTGGGGCCCAATTAGTAAACAGTATTAGTAATAGCACAGCCACCAATGTAGTATATATAGGCAGCCTGTGGATAGAATATCCCCAGGCTGAACAATAGCAGTGTTCTTCTGGCCTACACACCGAACCTACTGTAAGCTCCCTAGCGACGTCCGACCGCTCGGTTAGCCTTGCTGGTCCCTTGCTTGACTCTTGCCTGCCTCTACGCCCGCTTGACTCCCGCTTGTCACCAGTGCTCGCTGGCTCTGTGGAAGGAGTTCCGCAGACGTTAAGTGTTCCCCTTACAGTTCTCCAGTAGATGTGGTAGGCAAAGTCTACTGCAATACCAATCACTGAATTCTGCATCACTGGATGGCAGAAGTATAAAATATTCTGGGCCAGCTTGAACAAGTCAAAGATGAACCTTGTACCTTTGGAGTCAAAGCCGGCCAGTGTGAAAAATGGCCTCTCACTGCAGTCCTTCCACTGCAAGTATCCCTTGGGGATTGGAATGACCGCCAAGTTCATATGGTGGGAGGAGAGGTCTAGGGGATGTGTGATATGCTTGTACTCTTGTGTACACACCAGAGCCATTTGTCAGGGAACCAGTCTCCGGACCGTGTCCAACCCTATTCCGAGCTTAGTCTGACAATATGCCTATTCCTAGCAGATCCGACCAGCCACTTGGCTCACCCTTTCCTCTTCCATCTTGTAGTAGTCAGCCTTGATGAGTCATATGCCTGGACCTTACTCAGCATTGATTATTGTTAGTCATACTCCTTTACATATCGGAGCCCAATTAGTAAACAGTATTAGTAATAGCACAGCCACCAATGTAGATATAGGCAGCCTGTGGATAGAATATCCCCAGGTTGAACAATAGCAGTGTTCTTCTGGCCTATCCACTGAATCAACCATAAGCTTATCTAGCGCTGTCTGACCCTCTGTTAGCCTTGCTTGCCTCTTGCCCAACTCCTGCCTGCCTCTGCACTCGCTTGACTCTTGCTTGCCCCTTGCATTGCCGACTCTGTGGAAGAAGTTCCGCAGACATCAAGCATTTCTCTTACACTATTGTGCAAACACGCAAGGAGGCATCAAAGTTGTAGCTGATGCGCTGGAATTTGCACATCAGATAGTATACCTCCATGCAGGTGGAGATAGATTTATATTTATTGTGCAAAAGCTCTTCAAGCTTTCACAGCTGTTGGGGATTTATTGGAAATCCCCAAAGTACAACTTTACTTGGTATTAGTGACATAGTACTTTTCCTTGGTTTCTGCCTCATGATAAATGGCAGCCACAGCTTCATCTCCAACAAATACAGTGTTGGACAGCCAGAAATAGTAGAAATGGCAGTACAAAGCACCACTAAAGAACCAATTTGAATATTTGATGGCCAAGCCGTTGATAAAAACTCCTAGACCATTAGAAATTCTCCTGGTGGCCTGCTCCACCCGGTCCTTGTCTGTCTTAGACTGCCATGCAGCCTTGTGCTTGGTGCAAGTAGCAATTTTCTTGTTCTTTGCTAATCGCTGTCTGCGGTCAGCAGGTGTCTCTTCTTTTGATGGCACATCCACCAAGTGCTCACTATCATCACTCTTGTTACTTGGCTCTTCCAAGCCAAGCATTGCTAGGGTTGGTAGCTGGCCTTCTACCTTGTTTTTGGACCAAGTGTCCTTCTTCACGGACATAGGAATATACAAATCCAGTGGTGCCTCATATTGCACCGCTGCCATAAAAAACATGGTGGACCCCTCAGCTCCAGCTGGGACTCCAAATGCAAACACCACTGCTGTCAAGACCACCTCATCTGCTGGCCTTGTGGGCCCTGATGAATGGGTGGGAGCATGTGCTGATGAGGATAGTCCTCATAAGCTGGCATCCACAACCATGAGCTCATCATGCAGCTTGGACGGCGTCAGGGAGAGTTCTCCCACTTCCTTCTAATGCTGAGGTGCCTTCTGCACCTCAGCTACTACTTTTTGCTGCTCCTTGTTATGGGCCATGTCTTGAGCCTTGAGGTGTTTTGCCTCAGCCTGCTCCTCCGGTGATGACAGACACCTCTTGATAATATTTGCAAAAATCTTAATTGTATTATTGTTACACTGCCGCAGCATAACAATTTCATTTAACAGCCTAGTAATGACTACCTGGGCAACAGGATCTCTCAAAAACAAAGATTCTGGTGGCACTCTCTAGCCAGTGGACACCAAACATCTCCATACTGTATCAACTTGAGAATCCAGGACTTCTGGAGGTGCTGCTACCTCCTTTTC
>QLOM01002287.1:0-14685 GCA_003313785.1 Termitomyces sp. MG148 | reverse complement strand
ATCCGATGTTTTATATACCACGGGTAGAAAGTTCGGCGGATTCGGCTTAGGAGGCACGGTAGCAAAAGGATTGAGGGAATATGTAGGTTACGCTCACGTTACACAGGCACGACGTCGACTGACTTGAATGGATCTTGGCGTAATAGCCGTCGATTGCACTTCTGGATGCTGACGGTAAATTTGTTTCTAATCCAACCTTGCCGGACCTCGTGAATAGACGATTACTGAAAGGTAAGAGTTACCGTCAAGTCATCAAAGCCTGTAGTGATTATAACTTGTTGGATACAGTCACGCGGCTGCCTGTGAGGCATAAAACAACTCCAAGCTGATACCGGAGCATCCGGGGTTCTCCATGGCTCGGGTGAGTTTTTCTCGAGGCCAAGCGCGCGCGTGAAGTTTGTTGTAATTTGCCTCGACCGCGAAGCAAGACCATACTTGGAGGAAAGTATAGCTCATAGAAATTTCAATTCACCATTCTCCGACTTGCATCAATACAGCCCGCGTGAGGCTTTATAACTTCGACACCAGGACTATGTCGTTCAGGTGTTATGTACACATGCTATTTGATAACAGTGAATCTGTGAAAAGCCGAAAAGCGAGTTCAAGTGTTTAACTTCCCCCTGCGCAGTGTCTCGACCACCTAGAATGACACCAGTCGTAATTATATGCTCGTTGTTCACCAAAAACCTAAATAACCCATATCTTCAAAGATTGCATATCAAAGTTTAAGCCTTTCGACCCTTAGATTTTTGCGGAGAAGCAGCAATGTTTGACTGAAAGTTGGAGTATGATCAAATAGTGCCCACTCTGCTTGAGTCGCTTTCGTATTCAAAATCTCCCAGTCCGGTGCTGATATATTGGGCATAGCATAGATTAAGAGACCTGTTTCCTTAAGCTCTCTGATGGACTCCAGTATTTTCTTGCTGCTCTACAAAGAGTCCGACAAAATCTGTGTTGTTGACGGCGGCAGGTTCGACTGCAGATTGCTTCACCACAAGGGAGTATACTTCGGCCTCGTCGAGATTACCCTTTTCATACTCAAACCTGTGAGAGGATTCTTCGAAAGACGTTTGTAGAAAGAGGAGATCCTGGGGATGAAGACCAGGTAAAAAGCAGGTCACCAAGATCGAATATGATAGCATTATGGAGCCTAGATTCGTACCTCAGTAGAAGCCATTGTTCAATAGGATATGTAGCAATAGCAATGCTGAACCTCTTCAGGTTTACATACCCATTTCCCTATGCTTTGGTGTTTCGTATAGACTAGTTATTGGGAAGAATGAGACTCGTGTCTGTCAGAAGTAAACATGTACGGCTGCCATCATGCAATACATCAATCATACAAAAATGCATTTTCTGCTTTTGAAAACGATATGCCACAGCGACATGGCCGATGTAGTAACGCGCATACTTGAAATTATAGTTTTTTCATATCATTACAGCAACAAAACATCGGTCAAAGAGATCCATACGGAGACCCTACATGTTGCGCGGCCCAAGGCACATTCACTATCAACCAACATGATAATTGCTTCATGACGAAAACCCTTGATGAAGCCCAGTAAGTCATACAGCCCTGTCGTATGAGTGGTGACTTCGTGATAGCAACCGGTACATTTGATACTTTACCAGACAGTACAAGCAGGCGGACCTGTTTTTATCGCAAATGAGACTTCTCACTTCGCCTCCAACCACAGCCACAACCAGTGTACCAGCAACTACAAGTAAGCTTGTTCAAATGACTCACGCGGCTGGAAGGTAATTAAAAAGCACCGCTATCCCTTCATTTACTTTGCGGCCTCTCGATGTCCTCCCTGCAGCACGAGCAATCCTTCACGTTTGGTTGAGTTAGCGGAAAACACATGCTAGAAAGCATGATAAAAAGCTCTTCGACTATTCTACAATAATCACATTGCCGGGTACAAGAATTCATAAAACATTACAGCTGGGAGTCATGGTATCAGTTATAAATCGGCAAAGGTAATAATCTAGGTACAGGTTTCAGCACAAACATCAGAGATCCAGGGAAACCATACCGATCAGCATTAAATAAGAAATTATTGGCAATATCTTCGGCTTCGAGGAAGCAATTGGGAAACAAAACTATGGAGAATATTTAACGTGTCAAGGGGACACTGTGAAGTGAATTGACACAATTGACACACCTAAGTGTCCATTGGTCTGACCCAAGAGTTTCTCCATCTCCTCGCGTTCCCATTTTTCAAAGGGCTCGCTGCCTCGGGTGGATCTTCTAGGTCGAAAATCCTTTTCCGAATTACTAGTGACACTGTTGAAAGTTGATGCCGAACGGTTCTCTAGGCCCTCTCTACTCCGACGGATTGCTTCATCAGAACCTGTTTCCACAAGTGCACTTTCATCTCCCGTTTCTGATGGGACTCTTCCAACCGGCTCAGAACTTGCGCTGTGGCGAGGCTAGCAAGAAGACGAGTTCACGATTAAGAAAACCTGAACTGGTCCTTCAGGAGACGTACTCTCTTAGTTAACCTTTCGTGATGAAGGATAAATTCTTTGTATTGTTTCCATGTCGTAATCAAATCATCAGGGATCGCATGAAAAACTTTTCGATAAATCTGAGTCTGGATTGCTGATCAGCAAGGGACAAGATTAATGGACGAAACAACCTACATTGTATACAGCACTGGCTACCCAGACATTCTTCCAGAAAGCGTCAGATATGGGATCTTCGAACTCATCAACTTCGACTTTAGGGCGTGGGGTCTTTATCTTCCAAGATTTCATCGACATTCGTATCGACGCACGTGCCTCAATGGCAGCCGGCTCTTCCTTGTTGACATTATTAACTCCTGACTGGGTACGAGTTGGCTCATCACCAGTCTGAGGGGACTTCGATGCATCTGCAGAAGCACCGTATAGAGTGTGATCGTCAGTGCAAGGCTGAGAATCTCCATTCTCAGTCACTGATTTGCAGGGGCGCAAATTGGAAAGATCACATCCGGCCATTTTCTCGACACTATCGATCTCCTGCTCGGAAGACTTAAACGTTTGTTCCACAGGTGGTCTTTCTTCGGCGACAGTTTTTTCTTCGAGAGTGGGCACCATTGAACTTGCGAACCCAGGCACTTCCTGACCCTCACGTGTGAAGGTTTTCTGTTCAGCTTTCAAAATATCCTCGCCTGCAGCAGATGAGGCGGCTTTCTCCCCCATACCCACCCTCTGTAACATGCTTGTCGTTGCTTTAGAGGCACTTTCTCCCGTAGCATGGACAGCTATAGATGGGATAAGGAACAATTGCAAGACATAAGGAAGACATCAAACCTTGGTTAGCGCCACCAAGTGTATCACGGAACAACGCGCCGGCAGCAGTGTGTTGCTTGGATTTTTTAATGTGTGTAACACCCTCATCTCTACCATAAACCTGCTCTGTATCTGGATCCCAAGCATTTTCCGCATACTCGGGTTGCACGGGTTCCTTTGTCATGAGGTCCTCTTCATCCAACGCGTCCACATTGACTCCAAGATGCTCCCGCATCAATCGAACTCGGAGTGTATGGGCAAAACGTCCCACTTTGAATGATTTTCCCGCCATGGTGCTAGAACCCGTGAACAAATATCCTTTTGAGATGCGGCTCGCGGCGCACTTACCAATCGATCATATCAGTGTCTCGAATGACCGCGGCCAACTCAGAATCACGATCTCCACGTTGAGATCGCTCGTTAATGTTGGCACTGCCGATGATAGCCAAGCGATCGTCGACAATACAAACTTTACCATGTATGTAGACCTGCGAGGATCATTGAAAAGGGCATCTCACCAAGGACAATATGCGTACCTGTTCTGTGGTCAAAACATCCCCACGCATTTTGGCCCAATTGCGCAGCGAAAAGATAGATATATATTCATTCGGCTATGGAAACGAAGAATCAGATTTTTCAAAAGGAAAAAAATAGAATGTTTCCAAACATCAATGCCTTCCTTGCGTAGTCGAGCAAATATTGAATTAGGACCTCGAGAGATGGTGCGGTTTTGACATTCAAGTATAATCCGGATCTAACCATATACCGAAATTAATCTACCGTTAGTGGCGTCGATGGACTGGTGACACACCGCACTAGCATCACTATGATCTACAGGGAAGGTGAAGCCAGGGAGCAATGGTATTACGATGCAGCATTTCCACGGGACACCGTCGTGGTATGCACGGAGAATTCTATGGACGATTGCATCTCCGATTTTGTTTTCGACCTTGACATCATTTACCGTCGTACTTCCCGCGAATGTTTACCATCAGTTGCCATAGATCAAAACGAGGCTTAATTAGCAAAACATACGAGGAGATAAAAAACTGGTTTTCAATGTACACAAAGTGTTCTGACATTTGAATGGCTGATAGATCAAGTCGTCAGCTCCACAGTGCCTAACGAAGGAATACGAGCACAAACCCTTAAGATAGGCATTCTGTATGGAATACTCGATCTTCGCGGGAGTGCCCATCGACCACGGCCCAGCGGAGCGGCAGATCTGCATCTCACAAGTCCCCGTGAGGCCTAATTGATGCAGTTCTCCAGGTTTGAACTCCGGCGGTGGCAATAAGAATGGCATAAGCCGAGAGTGGTTCTAAGTCCGTTGATAATTTTGAAAGATCTGTGATACTAAAACGGACCTTTATTCTCAGAAGATAGTTCCATCTTGGAAGGACACGTTAATGGCACGATGCGAAATTTCTGCCCCATCACTAACCTCTGCACGAAGTGGCGTGCAAGATCTCGCGCAGGTTGTCCAACTACCTGCAATGCTACATCATGCCTAAATAGTACACATTCAATTTTTGAAACCAGATATGTCAAAGATATGTACCAGGGCATCCTCGGAACTTTTGTACGATCATACATATCCTCTTCAGGCTTGTTGAGAGTATGGAAGTCAGTCACTCGAGGGTTGCTATAATCCTTTCCTGTGTCACGCGATGAGAGGTAAGTAAGGATAGAAGAATCGTCTTCATTCACACCTGGCCAAATTTCCGGTTGGTCAGTACCCTCAGTGTCATCAATTAGAACATGTTGTGGTGTGTCCCATCTGCCTCGCTCTGAATAATATTGGTGAATCAGCAATCATGGGTCACATACCTTCCGAAACAGAGGTCAAGACCACCCATGAAAGCAATAGCTTGATCGATTACACATAGTTTTTCGTGCTAAAGGAGGTTCAAATAAAATCAGAAGATACCACAAGTAATCCGAAACAAACTCAATTACATGTGCCCAATAGAAGGTACCAGTCTGGAAATGTGAAGGAGATCGCTGAACCATTACATTTGAGTGCAGCGACATTAAACGCTGTTTAGCATAGCTGATTTACAGTATTACACCCTGGAAACGGAACAGACTATGACAGGCTTACTTGCTGTCAGTAGGCGTAGTACGATTTGAGACTTCTTGGCTAAGGTCATCCAAAATCGGCATATGTTGTTCACGCAGAGTCTCTCACTCACTATAAGATAATGTAAATCTTCACGCCTTCCTTTGCTTTCCTCTCCAACAGGTAGTCCAATCGATAGCGCTCCTTGCCTGGACGTCGCATGTGAAGCTCTGTAGAGTATAAGAATCTTAAAAACTAGAAAGAGCAGACTCTAACCAGGAGACAACCACCAGTCATGGATGTAGATGGTTTCCCGGGCCAGGAGAATAGCACGCGAGAGGTTCCAAAAGTAATCACGCTGTCAAACGTGTGAGTGTTGTAATAAACTGGAAACTTGTTTGCTGACACCATCAACTAGCCATTGTGCCGCAACATTAAGACGGATTGGGGCGAAGCTGTCAAAACGGTTTTTGCCGGCATAATGGGAGGTCGCTGCAACTTTTTCAAAGGCAGTAATCCATTGCAACATTTGTCTCTATAGAGCAGCGGTCAGGAGTGAGTCTGAAAACAATGTTAAAAAGCCCTTTCACCTCATTACGAGCAAAGAGTTTGAGTCGCATCTGAGCATTAGTAACATAGAAAGTATGTTTTGATACGTCTTCAGATTGATCCCGTCCTTCTGTTGGTTGTTCATCGTTTTTGCCAACCAACGGGTTGACATTCGTAGAAGGATCTAGCATCGCACAAGGCGCTTGGGAAGTGACAGACTCGGAACTTTCTGAGCCATGCGCTGACCTGTCATGGTCGTCATCTCCGTGTGCATCATTTACCGAAGCCGCTCGACGTCCGTCATCTACATGAAAGAGTCTAAAAAATTGGGAGGTCACTGAACCGATCATAGATCGACGCCCTGTCTGAGAATGATGCGCCTTGTAGGCTGGCTTATGTAGGGCACTAGGGACTTCAACATGCAAGAGGTTCAGACCTTGCCTATAGTATCGCTTCGGCCGTTCGATTTCGAATTCAGGATCAAGGAGAAACACATCCCAGACCGTCAACTGCGTGAGTAAAAGTGAACATGAAGATAGAACTGTGTCAAACTATACTATACCTCTCCTGGTTCCTCCATCACGACGAGGTAGCTTTCACGAATGGCACACCATCTGGAGGCTTTCTTGGTTCTCCATCCTGTGGATTTTCGTCCAAAGCCTCCGCCGAAACCTTCAGAAGTTATTTGAAGATACCCGGCCTTGTATTGGCACCCTCCGGACTGTGCCGTTGCTAACGAAAGGGCACTGATTTCGAGAAATCCAGCCAAACGATTCGAAGATGGGTGAAACATCTAAAGGGGCTTTAACATCTGTGTTCATAAAGAACGACCACAATACTCACAACCGCCCTTATCAATTCGATAAGGTAATTTTCCAGTGACTCGCGTTGCAGACGGGCAAAATCGGTCTGACTAACATCACGACCTTCTTTCTTGAGAAATTTGAAGTAGGGTAGACCTGAACTTGTGCAGGAAAAAAATAGAACAGTCAAATGAAGACGTACTTGTTCGCGGAAATTCAGGCATTTTGTCAACGTTACGTTTATAGACATTCGACACAGTATAATGGGTGTGTAGGGATATAAAATCGCGTAATTGACGATATATAACCCAGCGCGCTGCCCCGTTTGCGTATTCACACTCGATGCGAAACACAGACTTGGACCCGTGCAAAGGGTGCAAACTGTCACTGACCCGTATGCGAAGGCGATGGAGAAGGACCGGTACGCGACGATGATCTTTCTCGTCGCGTTCAAACCAGAGACGAAGCATCAAAGTTGCGAGGCCGCCAGTAATGAGCTCATCTGTGATATTCACCTGCTGAGAAGCTGCAGAAGGTCCTAGTTGTGTAACCTCCCGCTGTTGGTTTATAATGTTAGGTATTAGAGAGCGGATCATGCTCCATCGATTGTTGTCGCGTCCTGGCTTCGCGTCTTGATTAGGATCAGAGCCGGAAATTGCACGTCGTAAGTTTGAAAATTTGAGGGCAGAAGGAGGATTCGAGAATTTGTGCGAGGGAGAAGCCCCGGACTTGTTGAAACTTTCACTTGTCGAGGTGCTTTTCAAATTATTGGAAATCCCTATTCTCGGAGACCTGTTTATCGGTGTCTGGCTCATCGCGGCGCGAGGCGTACGTTCTCCTGAACCATGGGTGTCAAAATCAAATCCTGGTTTATCTTCTCTTGGTGAATACCACTTCGTAGGACTCCAACTTTCGTCTCCTATTCGACTCTCTCTCTTTTTCTCCTTTTTGTCTGTCGGCTCATACTCCAAAGCGCTTCGAAAGTCACTTGTAGATGCAAGTGGGAACTTGGAAACACCGTCTGGCGACATGAGATCCGGGTTCTCCATGGATAACGACGGGGACGAGGAAAGAGGATATGATAAAGAGCATGGAGGTCCCGTCCTCATATAGGGCAAGTCCGAAAGAATTCGAAAGTAAGACCCGGGAGAGCGTTTTGGTGTACCATCAACAACATTTGGACGAAGTGATGACCCAGATTCATCTTCTACATTTTGCGAGTTCACGTCATTAACAACGTCTTTCTGTTGAACAGGGGCTCCGTCATGCATGATGCCAACGAGCGACATGAGACGTGTTGAACGTCGGCCTCGACGAGCTCAGTGACGCGACTGTGAGCTTGAGTTTATTCGTGATTGGACCGCGCTCTCCGGTGACATCACATTCGTTTTGAGATCATCAACACTAATTTCTGATGCTTTCGGCTTCCACAAATACTTGTGTAGATCCTGGAGAGAGTAGTTTCAAGTCTGTAGTATCTAAAGTATGCCTCTTGTAAGTTTTGTATTTTTTAGGGTCGTTTTGAGCGTGACGGGCCTGTGACCCTGTCAAGTTTTGAGATTCCGCAACGGCAATGTGCATATATTTCTCAAAATACTTGACAAAAGAATTGGAGGTCATTACTTCCGCCGCCTCATTTCTAGGTCACGTTTCATATCTGGGTCGTCGATAGTATCGCGTCTCTTAAGGAAAACTACAGTCCAGCTGCACTCCTTCCGGCTTTTATCCCAAAAACAGCTCCCCCAGTCAACCCACTACCTCCAGGGTAATTGTTGAAAAAAAGGCCCCCTACCATTTCACCTGTACAGAACAGCCCAGGAATTTCACGTCCATCTTCTCTCAATACAGCCGCTGATTGGGGATCAATTGCCAGACCACCAAATGTAAAGGTTACTCCACAAGTAACTTTTACAGCCATGAACCGAGGTTTGTCCAGAGACAACGCCCAGTTGGACTTCGGTAGCGCGAGCTGCTTGGTTTTAGACTGTGTCGACAGCCCATCCTTCACAGCTGGATCCCACCGAAGATCTGGATGCTCGTCCCGGTGGCGGTAGATGGCTTCGTTGAATTCCTTCAATGTCGTTAGAAACGACTCCTTATCAGTCAACCCCTTTTGAACGAGCCTCTCTGCCAGCTCTTCAAAAGTAGACGCAAAAATCTTCTCTACAATACTGTCGCCATACTCTTCCTGTCTGAGGCTAGCTATAACTTGAGAGTCCCAGATCTGGAAGGCAAATGCCCCTGGTTGACTGAGAATAGCGCGCCCGAATTTTGCATATGTATAATTACGATAGTCTTCGCCCTCGTCCACAAAACGTACCCCGCTGGCGTTCACCATGATGCCCAGTGGATAACCAGATTTCGTATACTGGTTCGTGAGGTCGCGCGCGCCTGAATTAGCGGCGGCATTTGCATCCCAAGCGGTACTATGGCAGCCAGCCCAATCACCCGTAAATTTCGCACCGACTGCTTTAGCCAAGGCAAACCCATCACCAGTGTTGTATGGTGTTCCACGCACCTGAGTGGCGTATGTAAATGTGTATAACATGATTTACGGTCGTCTTACTCGAGCTTGTGCCCATCCAGCTCCAAGGTACTTTTCTCGGAGTTCTGCATTGGCCTCAAATCCACCCGCAGCCAAGATGACGGCGCGAGCTTTAAGTTCAACTTCGTGACCATCTTTGCGAACCACGAGACCAGATACCTCGTCGTCAACCATGACGAGTGACAACGCAGATGTGTCGAACCAAATTTGAACACCAGCTCTTTTGAGCGCTTTCTGATGTGCGGCAATTAAACCTTTTCCACCGTCTACAACACTGAGAACCATGCCACCCCAGAACCTCTGTCTTCCATCGACTTCATAAGCTTGCCGGTTGAACGAAAATACGAACGGTACTGAGACAAACTTAGCAAGCCAGGTGATAGCGGCTCGCGAGTTGTCGACCAATGCGTCAACGAGCGCCGGATCGGGTTTGCCGTTCCCGAGGCGCATGATGTCCTCAACGAAACTTTCTCTAGTATAAGGTTCCATGTCAATCCGTTCAATCAAATCAGGGGGAGGTATGTCCTTTATAATGGCGAGAAGGTCGCCTAATCCCCCATGCACCGTCCGGTGGGCGCCAGCGGTGAAGAAACCATTGCCCCCTACCCACTCTTGAGGGCATTTGTCGATTATGAGAACTTGCGAGCGTAATCATCATCCGATCCTCGAATATGATTGGTCACTCACCGTGCTGACAGCCGTGCTCCACTGCAGAGAGTGCCGCACAGCTGCCCGCATGACCTGAGCCGATTACAATACAGTCGAAAGCGTCCATTTCAAGGAGTCAGACTTATCGAAAGGGTCGTGGGTATCGGCAGCGCAGCGGTCACCTGAGCCGCACAGGTGAGCCACGAGACTCGAATTCTTCTGTGATAATGAGTGGCGTAACTAATCTCAGGACCCTGTCCCATATGTATATAGACATAAGAAGCATTGTCCCTGGTGCAGCGCAACGTAGATCATCTAACTGAATCATCTGCCTCAAAGTTTATTTCGGAGCTTAGGCTCCGTAAGTGAATGATAGGCTTATCGGAGCGAAGGTGCTTTGAGGTGCTTCAGCGATCATTTGGAACATCATATGCGAGAATACACTTCGTAATTGACTTATATACACCCCATCGCTTGTTTGGTTCCGTAAGCAAGAAAGTGTATCAATCGGTTTGGACGAGATCAAAATGAAGATATATACTTAAGTTAGCGAAGAGCCACGAATATGGCTCAGCTGCTCCTACATTCTGGTGATAGACCTAAGAACAAAATAGATCATCATGCATCAGCCCCGACTCGCAAAGCTTTGAACGTTACGACCGCCTCTGATTTGCGACAGTTAGTCACCGGGTCTCAGGCCACACGCGCACGGCCTCACCTGGTATAGTTACAAAGATTTTGATGTCTTGACACGACATCGCGGAGACGTTATCCACAGACTGCAGGAACATGGTTCCCGCTTTCCGATAACTCCATGTACTCCCGTTTGCATCGTGTCCTAAAAACTCTAGGAACAGCTGAAGAATCGGCCATGCGATATGTCCACTTTCGCGATGTTCTATTTCAACCGAAGTTCTGGCGACTGTCAAGTCCTTGATTTTTTAAGAAATTTTCTCAAGAAGATGTAAGTATGCGCATTTTTTCGTCAGTTTTTACAGAACACGAGTTAGCAAACCGTTGTTACCATAGTATGTAACTTGTAGGAGATTGGAAGAATGTCCCATAACTCACAGTCGTCGCTTCAGAAAAACCAAACGATTACAAGTGGGGATGATTGGTTCGCACCCAAAAATGATCTCTATGGAACAGTCAGGCTCAGATCCCGAGGTCGGATGTGCATTTGCGTATTTTGGTCGCCCTTCCCTATTTACAATCACGGACCACGGTCCCATACCTGCATATTCATGGCCTCGGGTCTTAGATACCTCTCCGTTCGGATATGCACCTCATGGATAGAACTAATGCAAGTATCTTATCGCATTTGAGCATAGTACATGTGCGCCGGGCGACGAGAAAAGGGTAGCTGAGGCATCTGACTTGTCAATGATATTAGAGGGGCCTTGTCAACCGGATTATACATTTCTTCAATGAGAAGCAACGCATTTGAGTTTTCACCTTGAAATGGCTGAGCCCTACTCTCCACAGTCCAGGTGTGCAATCAGAAAGTGAATATCATCTGACTTCGTCGCGAGGAAAAACTACCGAGGGAAGCTAACATTATGTCAATTCTTAAGTCTGTCCCATAAGTATTTGCGGACTTTAAAACATTTAAAACGAGAAAAAACAAGTTTTGCATTGATAGTAAAAAGCGCTCTTTGCGTCTGCGATACCGGTGCTTTTAACAAACGGCGTGGGATTTCGAAGAGACAGCGTCACTGCAAATTTTTATGACAGCACAAGGTCGAGCAAAAAATATGGTGCACTGACAATCATGGCATACTCAGCCGCGTCACTGTTCCAGCACCAGTTTCGCCGTCAAAGACGAAAAAGTTGGCGATTGGCGGCTCACGAGCAGCGAGCGCCTTCAGGATATCTTGTCCTAGCATGCCACCGACTATGGCACAAACGGGAGAGAACTCGTGAACTGCTGTAATTGAAATAGCTCTGGGAAAAGAGTGAATTAACATTCTGCTCACGATAAGTAATGGAAACGCTGACTCGAGTAATGTTTCTGGCGCCTGCGTCAGTACTTGTTTGTTGACATTAGCCTCAGTAATCAGAGAATTGGCAATTGATTCCAGCTCAGTGATAGCACTTCTATCATCTGGAAGTTGACCAGCATGGAGTGATTGATATTGCCAGATCGCTGAAGGATGATATATCACGAGATCAAGAATATTGCCTCTATATTACTCACCAAGTATTAAGAAAAAGGCCGCGGGATTAACTTCCTTTGTTTGTCTCTTGGTCAGATTCGTCCATTGATGACGTAGCGCAATCTCCAGTTGACAATAAATTTCAGTCTTTTTCACACTCTTAGGCACCTCTTTTAATGTCGAGCGATCCCTGTGAAAAGATGGTCATAAATAGTATCAATCCTTCGGACGGATCGTGACGTTCTGCCACAAATCAACGAGGAGCTCACGGGGCAATGTAGTCATGATTGAGGAGATCACAAAAAATATATCCAAGCAAACCATATGTTCCCCCTGAATAGAAGGGTTTTCCATTTCTACGACAAACTTCATTCATTCGGATCTCAAAAAGTGACGATTAGAAGAGAAAGGAAAGCTCCACGGTTATGGAGGTTGTAGGCTTACCAGACCGTCCCGATCCCAATCGGTTACACATACTAGATCCACCTTGCGTACTAAGACCTCAAATTCCTCTCCCACTAAGACCGACGCATTAGATATCGTCTCCACAATTACGAGTGGGTTCAAGCTCTCCACTCTCGGTTTGGCGGCTTCAACTCTCTAGAATACAAAAACCGAGAAAAGACCAATGAATACCCGTTAACCGGTCGCCGTGGGAGGGAAGAGAAAACCGCATCTCACATTCTTTCCCACATCCTCGTCTCGAAAGAGGAAACCTGCTCCGAGATCTTCCTCGATGACTTCTTCACTATCTACCATTACCAGCTTTCCAATGCCAGCCAGTACCATGTTCTTGATAGCCTCAGTTGCGGTGCCTTTGAGCCGCACTACCAGAATTGTCGCATTACGCATCCTACCCTGGGCTTCAGCGGCAGCAAACGGGGACGCATCAGTCGAAGTGACTACCTCTTCTGTGCCTCCAAACCCCATAATCTCATTTGACGATCATAGCGGCTTGCTTCTTCCTCTGTAAGCTGTTGTCCAGAAGCAGATGTGGGCTCGGTGTTTTCATTCTCAGCAGCCATCAGAATGACAAGGGGGAACAGGACGTGAGAGAGAGCAGCAGCACGTACAGTAGGTCCAGTCGCAACCCTAGGCGTTATGACAATTGATCTACAAAACGCGTCGAAACACGAACCTCGGCAAAACCCACATATATATCCACGTGATACTTCTTGCTTCGAAATCGAATTGCGGACTCAATAAAGCTGTCGTGGGGTAAGGCGTGGAATCTTGCCAAGACAAGCTTCCTTTGAATGCCGGCGCTTGTTGGAGCAAACGTTAATCAGATTGTGGATGATATACGGCTTATACTGGTGTAAATTACAGAAATGTAGTTGTCGATGCATAAATAAGCGTAATAATGACTCCCTTTAATAATACTAAAGCTACATAATTCATCTGTGAAGGAGCTCAAACATAAACAGTGTTCAGCAAAAACATTAAACAAGTATCATCCCATCAGCAACACTAGAGTCTCGATCGTCATCGAGTCTTCACAAGCGTCAGCTTTTCTGACAAGTTGTGTAAGGACTATTGCACGAACAGATAATTTCGTTCAATTTCCGAGAGAATACTCAAAAAGTCCCCTGTTCCGTCATTTGAACATAATTCAGGATGAATGTGGGAAGTTGACGTACAGAGATAGGCATGCGCTCGTGCAGCGGACGCCGGAGCTGTCTCGGCTTTCCTGACGGCATCCAGTAACGTGGACGCCACGAAACGGACCTTGTGGACCTGACGGCGAAGATCAGGAACGGCCGGGTTTCTAGTTGTTGGCTCAATATCTCACCAGACTAGGTCCGTTTGTTGCAATTGATTGGATCGGAATACTGTGAAAGGGACGATGAGATTCATTCACACTAAGAAAAGGGAAACTAACCTGTGGAGTATGTTGAGAAGGTCGCTGGCAACGGCCTCGCGGTCCTCAGCCACCTGCATCTCGTCAATACTCCCTTGGAGTGAGATTATGAGCTCATCGCGATATTGCTCGATTACGAATCTAACGAGTTGCTGAATCAGAGTGATTAGTTGACATGCCAAAAATCAATATTAATCAACATACTTGAGTGACGTAGAGGTTGGCCTGCATGACTAGGAAGGGGTTGAGCGCGTTCGCACGCGAAGCATTCGGGTTGTCGAAAAAGTCCTTGACCTCGGCAAACGTCGCTTGGCGGAAACCCGCACCACCGTATTCCGGAGGAAGAGGGAGGTGAGACTGTGGGTGAACTGATTTGAGGCGAAGTGGCTCGGGAGCATGGATAAGTGCAGCGAGTATTCGTTGGTGTAGCGATTGGACCTCCTCAAGACGAGCAGTCGCGAATTGGCCTTGGGGTGGAGACCGTTTATCTACACGGATGCGAACCAGGATCTCGCCCAGGAGCGCGAAGATCCTTGATGTATAATTGAGACCAGAAACAGTGGCAGTTTTTCCGTGGGGTTGAGGGAGATAAGCACTGGGGGTGATACTAGAGTACAGAAATCAACCGTTTATATTGGGAAAACTCAGGATCAATAACGTGAGACACATACTACTCGTCGTCAAGCTCTTTCGGAAAATGCACAGTGCAGTCTTCATCACGCAAGCAGATTGGACGCCCAAGAAGGATTGACATGGATTTATCGGCTTGAAGGCCACGGCACAAT
>QLOM01002286.1:0-15621 GCA_003313785.1 Termitomyces sp. MG148 | reverse complement strand
GGGCGCATAAGACAAGCTTGTGGCCAGAGAACGTACCGCCACAATACTTCATGCGCTGGAGAATGCGGTTAAGAAGCTGGAAGAAGTCCCATAGCGCTAGGTGAACGCCAGGGTTGTCGGGGTGAGTTGCTGGGAGGCCATCAACGAGTCGCCAATCTTTGGGACCCTTAGCGCCAACGTCGTCTATGAAGCTTTGTACGAATTCAGGTATTTCGGGTTGGAGGATAAAGTTGACGTCGTCGTGGAATATAGGGACTGAGTTGGTCCAGCCCATCGGTAAGGTGACTAGGCGCAAGGTGCCAAAAGGAGTTTGAAAGGTGGTAAGGTCGCGTGAGGAAGGGTGGATAAGGCGCTCGTCGTAGCCGACATAGAGGTCTAAGGTAGCGCCACAGATTCTACCGGCAAAGGATTCAGCGACATGGTCGGGAAAGAGAGGGACGCCAGAGTGTCGTATGGTGACCCTATTTAGCAGCTCTAGACTGTGAACAATACGGAGGTTACCATTTTTCTTGAGGACGCAGAACCAGCGCGAGCGGTAAGCACTATTTGAAGGCTCATAGACGCCAGCCTTGATCTTGCTGCGTATGATCTGGCAAACCTCGGCTTCAAGTCCAGGCGGTATAGGTCGGTTATGTTCAGTCCAGGGTACGTGCGGGATAGTCGGTATGACGACCGGCGGGAAGAAGTCGGTATGGAAGCTACCCCTTTCAGAGTCCTTCCAGGCGAAGGCTTGGTTCTGTTTGGACATAAGGTCGGTAAGCACATCCAATTCTGATGAAGTGAGAAAACCAGTGTCATGGTCGCTAAGGAATTGCTTGCGACGATCCTCGGTGAAGCGACCAGTTGGCTGGAAGGGCAGTGGATTGGGAGTTAAAGTCGGGAGGTCGCCAAGAGGGTCGCCAAGAATACGTCGTTCGATTCTGAAGTCTTCGGATACCGTGCTGGCGACAGGCTTGATTTTAAGCGCTACGGGCTTGTACTTCTTTTTGACCCGAACACCTTTGCGTTTATTAGTGTTAGCAACAGCAAAGGTGGAGGCGGTAGGTAAGGGAGATGATTCCCTAGCAGAGTCGCTAGGGCGAGTAAGTCCAAGAATAGCAGGGTGTAAGGAATTAGGGAGTGTTTCAAGATACGTATCGGGAGAAGTGAAGCGGTCAAACTGGTCAGAAGCGGTAAGGTACAGGTAGGCAAGAGCAGAGTTGGGAAGGGGTTGTATGTTTTTGGGGTTTGTACTGGGATTAAGCGCATCAGCGCTAGTGTCAAGAGAGGGAGAAAGTACTTCGGGATCAAGATAGGCAGTTGAAACAATATTTACAAGACCACTTTGGTGGTCATAATCTAGCGTAAGCGCTACATCTCCGTGATCGTCGTTAATCACCTCCTCGATGGCAGGTGAAAACACCTGGAATGGCCTGGGTGTTGTTCAGTGAAGGCAGGTGTCTTAGTAAGCTTTTCTTTTTGGCGACCTCTGGGGAAAGTCGGTACCGTGCGGCGGACGCCAGAGTTGGGGTCGCTAATTGTGAGGGTGGTTTCGTCGTCTGAAAGGGTCCTGACTATGGAGCGCGCTAAAACGTCAAAGGGGCGACCAAGTAAGATGTTGTATGCGGGAGAACGTAGGATGTGGATTTGCAAGTAGAAGGTGAGATCGCCAATTGTGCACGGCACATTCTTGGCGAGTCCAAGCGACCTGTCTACAGTGCCGTTAGCGCTTTGCATGTTTAAAACAATACCCGGATCATAGATCAGGCCCAGATTGTTGGCAACTTTGGCTGACATAGAAATGATTTGAGACTCGCTATCCACAATAGCTTCAATTTCCTGGCGACTGTCAACTGTGAGCATAATAGAGCGTATAGCTTGTGAGTCCTGAGCGACGGTGAGGATTGCAGGGTCTTCTCCTGGCGCTAGCGACTTGATATAGGATTCCATGGGGTCCACAGAGGTGGCGTTAGCGAGTTGTTGTGCGAAGTCGGTATCAATAAGTGTGGGGTCAGTAGTGATCGAAAATCCAGGTAGTGCGTCGTCAATGTCGCTAACGTCTTGTACCGTTGCCTGAAGAGTGCGCTTAGGGGTTACCGCTGTTTTGACTTGATTTCTTACGTCCGGCGCTATGCTGCAAAGTTCCTCTACCGACAGGGTGACAGGCGTTTTCATGATGCGGCTCAAGACGTGGTTGGATTTTTCTATGTCATATATGGGCGCAGTGGGTCTATATCCTCCTTCTGGTCGCTTATCAGGGGCGGCAAAGTTCCGTTGGGCGGGCGTGGTATAGCGTGCAGGTAAACCCGCGTAAGGGTGTAGAGGCGGCAAAGGAGCACTGTTAGCGTCGGTTGCGGGGTTAGCTGGTTTAGCGACGGCGGCAGAGTTTGCAGGCGGTTGTGTGGTTACGGCAGGTGCAACGGTAGGCGCTGAAGTAACATCGGGGTCGGCAGTGACAGGCGCTAGCAGATGGTATCCTTTGAGGGGCTGTTTAGGTTGCTTAATTTCCACACCGTCAAAGACCTGGTTCTTCAGCATGGCCAATTCCTTTTCTAGGCTTTCAATACGTGCATCTTTAGTGAAGTTGCCCGAGTCGCTAAAAGTGTCCAAATGCATAACTTCAAGTACCATTTGTTGTTGCATAGCTTGTTCCGCGTCGGGGTCAGCGTTGCCGGTAAGGGTGCCAGTTGCTAAGTTGCCAGGGTTTCTACGATGCCATTCATCCACGCACTCTTGGTAGGACTTGAGTTCGGGATAGTTGGGAATGATGGCGCCTGAGGGAAGTACCACTTTACCGTCCACCGCCCGGCGAATGCGTCCTTGGCGAATGTAGTTTTCCAACGTTGGGCAGCGACCCCTTGTCATAGTGTGGCCGACTTCACCACAGAAATGGCAGAGGTTGTTAACAGGGGCAGGATTACGAGAGGCGGTAAGACTAGTGGTGATCATGGTTTCGATGTGGGTCATGGCGCTAGCGACTGCGGCAGCAATGGCGGTATCCAAATCTTCTTTCTTCACGTAGCGATCGGCTGGCGGTGGGGTCGGTAAGGGAGCCATGGCGGCGGCAGGGACAGGCAGTACACCAGGGACGGTAGCGGGACGAGGGGCACTTACGCCAGTGTCCGTGCCTTTAAGAATCCACTTACCAGCTTCAAAGACGTTGTCCACATTATAGGGCTCCTCCGGGTGGTGGTTAGGCTGCGTGATTTCCAATCGCCTAGCAATCCTAGCCCATAGCGACGTGGGGATTCCTTGCTGGAATAAGCGACGTTCCTCATTCCCGTAGAGCTTGCCGTTCTGTAAAAGCCACCTGGCGACTCTCTGGAAGTCGCAATAATAAGTCGAGAGGGCGCCAAGGGTGTATATGCCGTTGTCAAAAGTGTCCTGTACTAGTTTCTGAAGTTCGCTGACCGTGTAACGTGTAGAGGCTTCAGCGCCAGGATAGAGCCTAATCACGGCGGCCTTCCAGTCCTCGTAAGTTGCTGCTGGTGGGGGGTTGTCGCCAAGAGCGGCAGCAGGGGCGCTAAATTCTCTGAGTCCAGTCCAAGTTTCTGCCGTGTCATAGGATACATAGCGAGCCACGTATTCCTTCATTTGGGTGTGGTCGGTAATGCTGCAGTCACGAAAGAGGTATTCGAGTTCCTTAAAGTATTGAGTGAGTTCCCAGGGTTTTGTCTCATCCCATTTGGGGGCAGAGAAGTGGTTCCAAGGCAGCATGCGCTGAGCGACAGCTGCCTCCATAGTGCGAGTCGGTAACGGTGTTGTCGGTAGCGAAGTAGTCGGTAAGCTAAGTGGTGAAGCTGGAGGTGAGGGAGTGAGGGTTCTGAATAATTGTGACAATGGGGTGATAGGACTAGGCAGTGATCCCTGAGCTAAGTCGGCAAGAGGAGTCTGAGTGCCAGGTGCGCTAGCATCAAAGTCTAGTTGGCGAGGGAAGAGGTCTGGGATGTCGTCTACTGTAAGCTCAGTTGTGTAATCGGCAAGTTCTTGCGCTAAGGTGCGACGTGGTAAGGCTCCAGGTAACTGGGGAGTAGAAGGCGAAATGTGGAAAGGGATAGTGGCACCTGCCAACTGAACTAGAAGGCGGCGCTGGCATTGCAAACGAGTTTCTGGCGGAATTCTGCCCTAAAGTCCCTCGCGGTGGGCTCCAATTTGATGACGCCCAAAAGTCGCTAAGTACTGTCAAGGGTAAACGGTACCTAGCTACTGTGAAAGGTAATGCGTTGGGCGGTCACTAGTTGAGAGGGAGTCTGGGCAGGGTCCCAGAGACTTAGTTTGTTAAGGAAAATTTAGTAATTGGAAGAAAGGTGCTTAGCGATCTAAGCCGTGTCGCCTGCGAGGCGCTAGGGTGCCAATAGTCGGCAAGGACTTGGCGACGTAATGTAGTCGGAATGTGCTTGTATAGCACCGAGACAGTCGGCAAGACTGGCAAGGAAGCGGCAAGCTTAGCATAGTCGGTAAAAACAGTAAGTCCCTTGGCGACTTTGAGGAACTTAGTGTGCGCAAGTTGAGATCTGAACTGTGGGGATGGAATTCGATGCTCCTAAGACAAAATATGTACAGTATTTATAGGTGCTAAGTCGCCGTGTTAATTAAACTATAAGTCGCTAAGTAACAAAATGGGGAATGGATTATGACAAGAAGAATAGAATGTGAAATAGCTAACCCGCGGCGTCTATCAGTCGGCAAGCGCTAAGTCACCAAGTGAGCACTGAAAGCAGTCAAATAAACGGTGACTATCTTGGGGTCTGAAACAATCAAGGGGGCTGGCGTCGCCAAAGTCGCTAAGCGTCGGTAAAGGTAAGCGTCGCTAACCGCTAGGCACCAGGGCTGAAGAAGTGGCGACCTGCTGATAGCCGTCGGCAAGTCGTTAAACGCTTAATCTTATAAGTCGCCGGCTATCTTTGATCGGTGACCTGTTATCAAGCCCGAGGTCATGTGTGTGGTCCGTGCGTTAACAGTCAGGTGGGCGAGTCCCGTGGTCTGGCAGTCCCGTGCGCTAAACATCCCATGGTCGCCTAGTCATGTGTCATTCGCATCGCGCCTGGTCGCCTGAGTGAGCCGCCAAACTGCTATCAACAAAAGTCGCTAATTATAGCTTTGTTGCGCTGAGCCCAGCCCAGGTCTTATCACCGGTGATTGAGATGCCGTGGTGCCTTTGGACTGCTTTGCGGGAGTGGCTTTGCAGTGGGCATACATGTGCTTCGATAACAGGTCGCTGTCCCTGCAAGCCCACTGTGAATAGTCCCCAGCGGCCATTTCTGCCCTCCTCCTGTTGAAGAATACGGAGTGGTATGCAAAAACCGCTGTCCATTCGTATTCTGCAATGAGCTCTAGGAGTTGTTTGGTGTAGGCCCAGAAAGTTTTGATGGCTGCTGCATCATTGATGTGGAACACAAGAATGCAGAAGTAGGACTGAAGGGGGATGAGGACCAAGAAAGGCGTCTTGTACTCCCGAGCCACCCTGTGGCTGATCTCGAACTGGTTTGTGGCACCATTGAAAATATATGCTGCTTCGCAGTCGCAACTAGTGGAGTCGAGCTTGTGGAGGTCTGCAGCTTTGAAGTCATGGGTGATGATTGCCGCCAGGACTGCCACGTTGGCATTGGGGAAATGGGCTTGAAGGGAGAGGAGAATAGCAGATGACGCACCATTAGAGCCTATGGTGGCAATAGGGGGAACGTAGGGTCCAGTCTGGGTGCCCGGGCCTGCGGGCGGTGCTGTGGAAGTGGCTGGCGATGTGGTGAATTGAGAGCCGACCATCTCGAGAAGCTGTGTCATGAGACTCATGAGCTGAGCATGGGAGCTGCAAATTTCCGTGACTTCCTTGGCTGAGAGGGAAGCCGTGTCAGAAGGGGAAGTCATGACGCAAGGAGAAGTGCTTATGAAGCGACCACTAGGAGCTCGAGGAGGTAGGGATGTGTTCCTCGCTGGCATGCACTGTGCAGGTGTAAACTAGATTAGATCTCAAATGCGACGCGTGACGTGAGAGATTAATGTAGTGAGCAGGCACTGCGAGCAGGCGCTGCAAGCGCAGTGAGACAACGTTGGTATGGTAAGAGTAAGTACTTACCTGCGAGCGCAGTGTGAGACGATGAAGTGTTCACGCCGCCGCTTGCAGGTATATAATGTAAATGACACAAAGAAACAGAGTATAAGGCCAGTGAATGATGTAATGTGATATGTGAAATGTAAGAGAGAAGTCGGTGATTAGATCTTCGCCTGAATTAACCCCGGGCAATCACACCCCCATTGCCCAAATCAACTGCCAAGTCAGGTGGTCACTAAGTCCCATGATCCCATGTGTTGCGTCCTATAGCCTGAGTTCAATCCTTGCTAGTTGTAAAATATAAGTCACTAAAAATAGTGCTGGTGCGCTGAGCTCAGCCAGAGGCTTATCACTGTTTTTCCAATGACCTTCAAAAAACTCTCCTCTACATGTATAAATCATTTTCTATTCAAGATATTGTCAAATATACTAGGTGTAAATGATGAACAATACAGAAAATCTGTCAGGAGACAGGTTCTTGGACCATCTACCCTAGCCTTGCTTAGTCTGTGTTGATGTTGGCACCTACATCTAGCTACCATCCAGACCGCTCCAGCCCTATCCTGCTCCATCTCTGTCTTGGCATCGACACCTGACAAGTCAGCTGGTCTTCAGACCCACTCTACTTGCTGGCAGGCCTTTATGCCATTGGCTGGCTTACTCATGCTGACTGTTGCTTACTCATTAGTGCTTAGTACATACTGGCCCTATTAGTCAATACACCATAGTCATAGCATATCCGATGTAGTATATAAGTAGAACTGGTGGATGGAACATCCCCAGTCCTAGCAATAGCATTGCTTCTGGGTCTACACATTAGCATTACTGTAAGCTCCTCAGTGACAACCTTGCCTTCTGCTCTTGCCCTTCTGCTCCACCCCTTGTCGGTGGTCTGCCTTCTTGCTTGCCAGTTGCTTGTCACTGTGCTTGCTTGACACTTGCCCCACTTGGTGGTAGGCTTGAGTGGTTGATGCATCTGCCTGGCTTTCTATGATAGAGCATCCCCTTACAGAATCCTCCATGAATATAGAACAAGATCAAATGCTACTTTCTGTTACTAGCATTGCGAGTTGTGGAGACAGAGGCGTACATTATCACAATTGGATGTTCAGGTGTGTCTATTGCTTTTTTTGACTTTATTGCTGGATGGCTTACCAATATTTGCAGTCCCTTCAAGGATTGGTTTGTCACACTTAACATCTACCTTGATGAGCTACAATGACACCTTGAGAGGCAGCGGGGGGTTAGAGCTAGTATAACTGGCATTTGGAGGGCTCTAACACATACTAAATTCAAAGAAGGTACATGTCCTTATTGTAGAGATTCAGTGCTTATTATAAACAGATCACTTGTGAAGCTTTGGAGCACTGTGAGCGCAAGTGTGCTGCTTTTTGTTATCAGTGTGGTCTCTATTTTCAGCCTAAACAGCTAGTTTTTGTTGATGAAAGCTCTTTTGACCATCAAACTTCAGTCTGACAACAAGCATGGGCTTTAAAAGGAGAACATGTATTTAAAAAATGTTTTTTTTTGTTCATGGAAGGCAGTAAGTCACTTCTCAATGCTGTTTATGCTATAAATTAATTCCCAATTAAGCTATTCACTTCTTCCTGCTCTATCTCTGAATGGCATAATGTATACTAAGATTATTGAGGGGTCTTTTACAGCTGGAAAGTTTTTTGAGTTTATACAAGGACTTTTGGATCATATACAGCCATTTCCACATCCACAGTCAGTTGTCATTATGGATAATGCATGTATTCATAAGGATTCTCAAGTATTGGACCTCATAGTTGAATGGCAAGTACTTATAAAATAAGCTCATTCTTAATCTCATTTTTATTAAAGGAATGCATGACATATTTCTGCTGCCATACTCTCCCAACTACAGTCTTATAGAACTTGCCTTTTCCACAATCAAGGCATATATTTGTCATTCAGCAGAACTAACAAGAGATGATCTTGATGTGTTAAATGACACTTATGTTTATATACACCTATTAGAAGCAGCGTATTCTATCACACCAACAGATTCTGCTGGATTTTATGCAAATTGTGAATATTTAAACTAATTACTTATTCAGAACATGAACATTTTGTACATGTAATATAGTCCTCTTTTGCATAATTGATGAGATGATTAGCAATTCCAAAATTAAGCTTTTCTTTGCCAAGTTCAAGAAGCTTCTCTACTGACAAATCTGCAATATTGCTCAATTCATAGAGACCATTCAAAAGAAGAGGCTCTGTGAATTGAGAATAATTTAGATTGAGTTTACTACAAACTGGATGGATATCCAATTGCTTGAGCCAATCTTGAAGAGATAGATTTTCAAGAAGGCTTCAGTTTTAGTGTCTTTGGTGATGAGACTCTACTCAGACTCAGCATAGAAAGCTACATTCTAGCAATGCTCTCTAGCCCTTACTAATGCTCCTTAGCACTTACCAACGCTCTTTAGCGCTTACCAATGCTTCTTAATGCTTACCAACACTCCTTAGCACTTACTGACACTCTCTAGCACTTACTAATGTTCTTTAGCACTTACCGATGTTTCTTAGCGCTTACTAACGTTCTTTAGCACCTACCAACATTCCTTAGTACTTACCAACGTTCCTTAGTGCTTACCAACATTCCTTAGTGCTTACCAATGTTTTTTAACGCTTATCAATGCTCCTTAGTGCTTACTAATGCTCTTTAGTGCCTACCAACATTCCTTAGTGCTTACCAACGTTTCTTAGTGCTTACTGACGCTCCTTAGTGCTTACCAAGGCTCCTTAGCACTTACCGACATTCTCTAGCACATTTTGGAGCAGTTTTGCTCTAAGTTCAACATAAGGACTTGTGATAATAGAAGAATGGAATACTAGCCAATGGCTAAAAGAATTGACAAGTGACAGACAGCTGAAATGCATCATTTTCATGCTTAGCTACTGATCCTACCACTTAGCACAGCCTTGGTGCATCAATACTTTGTTATATTTTTCATTTATACTGTCAAAGCACTTTAGTGACATTTTATATATGATTTCTTACCTTTTCTATAAAAACTGTACATAGCTACCACAATCACCAGGAAATCACCAGAGTTTACAGCCTCTCTTTGACTCCTCACATACTAGGCACCAATTATGAGTGTACACTTTATGCTAGTCCACCTATGGAACTAATCAAGACACTACAAACTCAACCTAGGCACCTACGGCCTAGTTACCAGTGCTTAGCTGTGCTAAGCATTTTTCTTTTAACTTTAATAACCTTTCTTTTACTTATATGTGTTTCTTGGACCCTGCTAGGACTCAACCCTCATTACTTAGCATGTCCAATACATTTACTTATAACTGTGCTAGGCTACTATTGACTCTGACAGTGCCTAGCGACTTTTGGGCATCATCATTGGTACAAAAGAGAGCACATATGCAATATGTGCTAATAAGGAAAGTCATGTTTTCATACGCTTAGCCACAGCTTCAAAAAATACCTCAAAAAAAGTTTTTGATGTAATATCATTAAGATTGTGCATGGCTCCATTGTAAGAAACTTTGAATAGAATCTCAAACTCAAACTTCTTTTCCTAGTTGAGCAGCAAGTCTGGTCTAAAGTCAGTGATACTTTTTTGGATGAATCTAGATTTGTACTCACTTTTACTGTCACTAAACCAAAGCTCATCCACCTCTAGTCCCTCTTGAATCTCCTCCTCATGCACATCCTCTTGCAGTGACTCATCTGATGGAATTTTCATGACCTGACAGAAAATTTAATTCATTGAATTCTTGGCATGTTGAGTAAAGTTAAGCAAGGCCTTGGTAGCTATCACCTCCTTGTTGTTCAAAACTTGTTGGGTTTCTACCACTCCTGTATGGACTTCAGAAGGCTGGAAGGAAGGACTATTGTTTTATCTGATAGGTCTGGGTTGTGGGCAATAACTAGATGGGGTATTGGTTGATGAGACTCCACTCAGACTCAGCACAGAAAGCTACATTTTAGCAACTTTCTCTAGCACTTAGCAACTGTTCCTTAGCACCTTTTAACTGTCTTTAGTGCTTATCAATGTTCTTTAGCGCTTATCAATGTTTTCTAGCACCTACCAATGTTCCTTAGCGCTTACTAATATTTCTTAGCGCTTACTGATATTTCTTAGTGCTTACTGATGTTCTCTAGCACCTACCGACATTTTCTAGCACCTACTGATGTTTCTTAGCACTTACCAATATTTCTTAGTGCTTACCAATGTTCCTTAGCACTTACCAATGTTTCTTAGCACTTACCAACATTCTCTAGCACTTACTGACATTCTCTAGTGCCTACTGACATTCTCTAGTGCTTACTGACGTTCTCCAGCGCTTACCGATGTTCCTTAGCACTTACCAACATTCTCTAGCACCTACTGACTGTTTCTAGTGCTTACCAATGTTTCTTAGTGCTTACTAACATTCTCTAGTGCTTACCAACATTCCTTAGTGCTTACTGACATTCTTTAGCACCTACTGACATTCTCTAGTGTTTACCAATGCTCTTTAGCATGTTTTGGAGCAGTTTTTGCTCTAAGTTCAACATAAAGACTTGTGATAATTGGAGAATAAAGTACTAGCTGATGGCTAAAGGGATTGACAAGTGACAGACAGCTGAAACACATCATTTTCATACTTAGCTACTGATCCTACTACTTAGCACACAGCCTTGGTGCATTAATACTTTTTAGGTTATATTTTTTATTTATACTGTCAAAAGCACTTTAGCGACATTTTACATATGATTTTTATAAAAACTGCACATAGCTACCACAATTACTAGGAAATTACCAGAGCTTACAGCCCATCTTTGACTCCTCACATACTAGGCACCAACTATGAGTGTACACTTTATGCTAGTCCACCTACAGGACTAATCAAGACAATACGCAAACTCGACTTAGGCACCTATGGCCTAGTTACTAGTGCTTAGCTGTGCTAAGCATCTTTCTTTTAACTTCAATAACTTTTCCTTCACTTACGTGTATTTTTGAGGACCCTGCCAGGACTCAACCCTCATTACTTAGCATGCCCAATGCATTCACTTATAACTGTGCTAGGCTACTATTGACTCTGACAGTACTTAGCAACTTTTGAGTGTCATTATCATAACAGAAGCTAGGGTGTTTTCTTTGTTGGCATGTTTTTGGGCAACGTTTTGATGACCAGTAGGTTTTTGGCATTGATTTTTCTGATTCATTTAAGAAACAAGAAATATGGAAGTTTTGAGACAGTTAGAATGTGGTGAGACCAGAAATGTAGGTCAAAATAAAGGACTGATTTCAGATCATGGAGATCATGCCAACTCCTATGTGTTGATGATGCCCAAAAGTTGCTAAGAACTGTCAAGGGTAAATGGTACCTGTAAGGAGAATGCTTGACGTCTGCGGAACTCCTTCCACAGAGTCGGCGATGCAAGGAGCAAGCGAGAGTCGAGCGAGCACAGAGGTGGGCAAGAGTCAGGCAAAAAGCAAGCAAGGCTAACAGAGGGTTGGACAGCGCTAGATAAGCTTATGGTCGGTTCAGTGGATAGGCCAGAAGAACACTGCTATTGTTCAGCCTGGGAATATTCTATCCCACAGGCTGCTTATATATACTACATTGGTGGCTGTGCTATTACTAATACTGTTTACTAATTGGGCCCTGGTATGTAAAGGAGTATGACTAACAATAATTGATGCTGAGTAAGATCTGGGCATATGACTCATCAAGGCTGACTACTACAAGATGGAAGGGGAAAGGGTGGGCCGAGCGGCCAGTCAGACCTGCTAGGAATAGGCATATCATCAGACTAAGCTCAGAATAGGGTTGGACATGGTCCAGAGACTGGTCCCCTGACAGTACCTAGCAGTTGTAGTAATGCGTTGAGCGGTCGCTAGTGTAAGGAGAGTCCTAGGCAGGGTCCTAGAAGCCTAGTCTGTTAAGTATAAGTGAAGTTTAATGGAAGGTGTTGCTTAGCACATGTAAGCCTGGTTGCCTGCTATAGGTGCAAGGTGCTAGGGTACCAAAGTCAGTAAGGACCTTGGCAACGTAAACATAGTCAAGAGGTGCCCATATAGCACTGCAAAGTTAGTAGTCAGCAAGACTGAGTCAGTAACGTAAAGTTGGTAAAGCAGATAATCACTTGGCGACTCAGAGGAACTTAGAGTGTGCAAACTTGTGATCTGAACTGTAGAATTTGATGGTGGCTAAGACAAAATATGTACAGTATTTATAGGTGCTAAGTTGCCATGTTAATTAAACTAAAAGTCACTAAGTGTCCAATCAAGAAAAATTATAACAAGTGAAATGGAATGTGAAAGTCGCTAAGCAACAGCATCTGTCAAGTCAGCAAACGCTACCTCAACAATCTTGCACTGAAAGCAGCCAAATGTACAGTGACTGTCACTAAGGCCTGAAATCATCAAGGGAGTTTGTCTCGAGCAAGTCGCTAAGCATTGGATAAGCAATAAGCGTTGCTAAATTATCTGACATCAGATCTTTGAGAAGCACTGGATTTTGATTGGCATTGCTAAAGGTCTTGAAGTTTGCTATCTTTGATCAGGGATCTGATAGGGGATCAGGCCAGAGTCAGGTGGTCACTATGTGATTGCTAAGTTGTTAGGTGATTGCTAAGTCATAGGTGGTTGGTAAGTCCTGTGATTGCCATGTGATTGCTAAGTCATCAGGTGATTGCTAAGGTCCCATGTGCTAGAGGTCAAGTGATCCCATGCAGCCTTCGCCTGCGGCCTCAGTGAGTAGCCATACCGTTATCAACAAAAGTTGCTAAACATAGCATTGCTGTGCTGAGCTCAGCCAAAGGCTTATCAGTGTATCACGCATCCTGAACTCAAAACAACTATGGGGCACCCTCCACATACTCCATACCCTGAACATACAACCTGGAGAAGGCATCTGGACCCTTGCTTCTCAGAATATCCGTGTTTTCGTGTCAGAAAGTCTCAAAAAATTGTGCACTAGATTGGAATGAAATCTTGGTTATTTTATTGCGGAGCCTTAGAGCTACTAAAGGGTGATCTAAAACAGCAGAGATCTTGTAGATACATTGAGTATTCATTGAGATATCGTTGTTTTTGTTCGAGCGTGAAATCGAGGAATTATTTACATGTGTTGCTGCCGCGCCAACTATTTTGAACACGGCAATAATCAGGCCTCTCTCTGGCCCTTTTCTGTCCAACCCAGTGGACATCCTGATTTCCACTTGACCACAATAAACTTCAGAACTTCTGGACATTCTCAATGCATGCTCATGCCTCCTCTCATACGTCACATCCAACTATATAGATGGGAAACTTCCATAGGATGTCAATATCCTTTTTGGTGGGAATGCTTCCTCTTTTCCGAGTGTTTGGTCGTGGTTATTGCATAGCACTTGCACATCTACTAGCATTCGCGACACTGATTCGCCCACAGTCCCATCATGAAATGATGCAATTAGGTTTTGCCAGGAGCTTGTTGCTGCTGATATTCATCTCTGTACTTTGCGGTGCTCGTGGAATCCGTTTCGAAGGCGACGGTTTCCCTCTATGACTGGATCCTCCTTCTTGATAGGCTGTGTTATCTAATTGGCTCAAGATTGTCATTTCTAGATTCTAGAACCGGATGTGGATCAATCAAACAACCAATCATCAGCAACGTATGACGAAGTTGGTCCAGTTCAAAAGATTACCCTCTACTGAATGGTCGGTGATGGGTGTCGGGAAATTTGCTGCCTGCACATCAGTTTACGTGAAACATAATGCCCTTTCTACACATCTTGGCCTTTCCTTGACACCTGGATCGAAACAGATGATTGGCTGACATGTGCTAGAACAAGCTGATGTGGCTTCTTACACAGAATATGTGATCATTTTAGAGAGATCAAGCAATCTGCGCCAAATTCTTGGGTAATGCTCTTACAAATGCGCCACTCTCAAATGGCAGGATGTTCCTCAACCTCGCTTGCGATCCTGACGGTGGCATAAAAGTATCATCTGTAGTATGCTTCCTCTTTCTCGGACTTGAAGCTCATCCAGAATCATTTGTTGCTGTGGTAAAATCTTCCGAGCTATCGGTCCAGGAACTCCTTCCTTGATAACGCCAGCTGATATTGATACACCTGTCTCAAATACAAGACAGGAACTGAGCGAAAAGGAAAACAAAATAACAAATAAATAAATAAAACTTATCTTGTTGCCCTAAAAAGTCTGCAGAAAAGCTGAAAACTGTAAGCTTGAAAGGTTGAAAACTGTAGACCAAGACGTACCTCAGAAAAAGCCACCAAGAACACACCACTACGATTGACTCAGCAACGAGCAATTCGAAGAAACTGGCAGAAAGTCCGCGATCAAACGGCAACAAGCCGAACCAAGGCAGCAAGTGATGGGAACAGATCTCGGACCGTTCTCCGAGATCAAATCCATCAACCAATCAATTATGCAATCATAATTGAATTCAGCCAACTGCAGCTCTTCCCCCGTCTACCTTGTACTCTCCCCATGCTCTCCCCACCTCATACTCCTACCACGTGGCACACGAGACCGAACGACGGCTGATGACGACCAGAAGGAACCGGAGAAGCGCAGAGAAGGGAGAATCGACAAAGAAGAAACCGGCACAAAAGATTAGCCATCTCGGCAGTACCAAAACCGATGCTCAGACTCGGTAAACGGCTTTACCGAGCAACCGAGCACGACGCACGCGTACTGACAATGGTCCGTGCACAAAACAACGGATATAAAAGGGAGAAGATTTCGGGGAGGACGGGCAAGCAATTACTTGCCACGGCTCAGTGTCCCCAGGAAGCGCGATGACTTAGGCCTACAAGCAATTATATTAGCTTCGGGTTTTTATTTTAATCCATTTTATTATTGAGCCCACCAAAAGTTGTTTGAATTAAGTTAAATTCGAAAAGCTTTTAAAAATCAAATAAAATTTATTACATTACAAAACTATCGAAAGTGTGCGTGAGTGTCATTAAGCCCCACGAACTCGCGAAAGAAGTAAAATAAAATTAAGTCCGACTTGGTGTCACATTGACTAATTTTAATTGAACCAATTTCGCATCATCTGGAGCCCACCACGAGGGGCTTTTATTGCACAACCAAAACACTTTCATTCGGATTTCCGTCAGGAGTCCAACCTTTTAAAAAGAAACAATTAGTTTCGCACCACCAGGGTATTGGCCTAAAACGCCTAAGGAAAATAATCCAAAGGCTAAAACCGCTAGTACACCCAAACAAAGGGAGACTCGTGCCTCTAGTAAAGGCGCTCTTCTAAGTCTACCTGGCCCCGACGTTGTCCTTCGAAATCGAAAACTTTGGACTGAGAAGTTAACGTCTACTCAAATAAAATCAGAGTCTTCACAGTTTAAGTTATCCAAATTAACTAAGACAATGGAGCAAACCAACAAAGTTAAAATGCCAATCCCAGACAGCAGAGACGCTCCTAAGTTTAGATACACTGAGCCCTCTGAGGTTCGGCGGTTCTTACAAAGGATGGAGTCACTGTTTGAGGGAGCTGGTATTGCAGGGGATAAAGAGAGGAAGAAGAAGATCCTGGAATATGTGGACGCTCAAACTGAGAAAGAGTGGCTAGGCTTTGACTCA
>QLOM01002283.1:0-14285 GCA_003313785.1 Termitomyces sp. MG148 | reverse complement strand
GTCCGTCAAAGTGTGGGAATAAGGGAACCTTGTAGGGGAAGCGAAAACAATAAGCTTATTATCTCCTTGGCTGGTATCTCAGCCTCAGTCCGCTGCGTGCTTCAGTAGATGTCTTGTGAGCATCACGATAGGCGAGAATGCGATCACCGATGTTATCTTCAGTGATGAGCCGAACAGAGATGGATGTGCGAGTGACTGGATCATAGATCAGAGATTTTTGATTGATTGAAAGAGCAATCGGCAGTTTTGATGCGCAATCGGTGGCTATGACCGCAATCATGGGTCGATCTAGAAACAGCTTGTGCGGTAGGTATCGCGCCACCATCATCCCCACTCCAGCCATTGCTGCTAGTACAATGTAGACCAAGTTACCCCCTAAGTGACCCCTCTCAACTGACAGCACAAACAAACTGTTCGTCATTGCCGGCGCAACTCCTTGCAGTGAGTTGGCAAGCATCTATAAGGTTTTTGCTGATGATAAAGTTGGGCCAGAAGAAAATGTATATATTAAACCATTAATGGCACCAATTGACTCTGGAGTCGGCGATGATGCAGTTATGTACTTGAATATTGCACCTATGATATGTAAATGAGAAAATCATTCTAAGGTGGCCTCAAAATCTCCATTCTCACTGAATGCCAGATTCAAAACTACAAACAGTACAATTTGTACACCAAGAGCCATCCAAAGGATAATGCCATTGCAACCGTCTCTGGCAAAGAAACTCATGACAAGAAACATAAGGAATAGCAGAACGCCAGATGCAACACCATACATAAATGACTTCTTTGGTCCTAAATGTTATGTATTTTTGTGAAGAACATCACTGTTTATGATCCCGCACAACAAAAGAATGTTGTTGGTCCTTTCAGCAGAGAATCCTAAGCCTCCACAGGATATTGGATTCGTGAGAAACAAAGATTGGATGCTTCTGCTTGATGAGCGACAGGAAAGCAAAATTTCCAAGAGCAATTATGACTGCTGGATTGATGAAAAGACATCGCATGGATAGAAGCTGGCTAGGGTCAAAAGGCAGTTTCTTGGCCACAACTGATACAACAGCATCACCAATTGCGATGCCGTCCTGAAAATTGGGTGGCCTGATATTTAACGCAGACACAATATGAGTCAGTTGACTTTTATGATGACCTTCTGGATCCGGTACTTCTGAGAGTCCAAGCAGAGTCAATAGAGGAGCAAGTGACTTGATAGTCTCTTTCAGAAAGAAGAATGTCAAAACAAATGATGCAATAGAAAGCATAACAGGAACAGAGCAGGTGAAAAGATAGAGAAAGATATTGAAAGTTTCAATAGATGCCTGGTCAAGCATATTAACAGGCAACTTCTCCAACAAAATGGGACGAGAAAGAAAATTGTTAATGATTGGGCCAAGCTAACAGTGGCAAAACTGGGTTGTCAAAACCACAGGGTAGTGATACACTCACCGATGCGCCGGCAGAATTTGCGAGTGGGATGAAAGCATACATCTTGAGGGAATGTTTCAACAAGCCGAGACTACTCTAAACTGGTGTTCTCACCTGGGCCAAATCCATTTTATCAATTAATTCAGCTGTCATGCTAGAAATCTAAGTCATAGTAAGATTGTTAAAAATTCAAAGAAGTAGGGTTTACCCTTCTATTACACCTTCATTTCCATCTAATGATGCACCATTCAAAAGATGAGATAAGTGTTATGATCTGCTTACTGAGCCCACTCATCAGAGAACAACGGCGGTGGATGATAGTAAGGGATTGAAATTACAAATGATACACATTGGTTAACCTCACAAGAGACCTTCAGAAGGCAAAACTTCAAAACACATCATGGACAAAGATGATCCTAGGAGTCCAACAAGGATGACAGGTTTCCAACTGACCTTATCTGAAGCTCTACTCCAAAAGAGTACTGTTGAAGCTTCAGCAAAGTAGAACATGGATCGCTGATGAAGTTCACCAAACAATAAAGTGTTTTCCTTATTTAATAAACAAAGGAAAAAAACCATACAAAAAAATTAGCAATGTATTGTAGCTGTTTATCAGTCCCAATATGAGGGCCAATAGTGCCATGAATGAGCTAAATTTATGGGTGAAATGAGAAAGAAAACATTCCACAAAGGAGCCACAAGCATACTTCCATGGTGAAGGGCGACACAATGTGCGTTGTGAGCGGTCCTACTATCTGAAGGAACAAAAGTATGGATACTTAAGACCAGGGTACTGTCAAAGATTGACGTCTGGTAGTTGTGAGTTCAATGAATTACCTAGACAAATATAACGCAACTCAGTATTGTAAACGTCAATGCAGTACAAACTATATTGCTGTTACTTAAACAAACATAACACAACTGGGTAACTAATGTAAGTAACTAAAAGTGTAATGAGGAATAGAGATACACACCTTAGTATCATGAATGTCAATGCGGTATGAACTGAGGTGTGACAAATAAAATAGAAAACATATCATGGCAGCGCAGCTGTACCCATGTGATGTAAGTCTCCAATTGCCTGGTGCACTACTAAAAGTTGTTCACCCTTTAACACTCCCACTTGTGGGAAAGCAAAGTCCCATGGCCTTTGTAAACTTCCAATGCTTGTTATGAGGGAGCGCTTTTGTAAAGATATCAGCTACTATATCTTCAGTAGGAACGTAGCACATGGCAGCTTCTCCTTTTGCAATTAGATCATCCTGGAGGTAATGATATTTTTGTTGAATGTGTTTCATTCAAGATTGGTATTGGGCTTCCTTCATAAGGACTATGGCAGCCTGGTTGTCACACAGTAGAGTTGAAGGGCCTTTCTGCATATGTCCAATGTTGTCAAAGAACGTTTGAAGCCAGGCCAAATGCTGTCCCGCATAACAGAGTCCTATGTACTTGGATTCAGTTGAAGAGAGAGCCACTATTGTCGCATTTGCTTGCCCAGCCAATAGCCCCTCAAACAGAAATGAAGACATAACCAGATGTTGATCTGGAAGTGTTGATGTCCCTGGACCAATCTGCATCTGAGTATCCATAGAAAGACATATTCATTCCTACATTGTTCCCATCAAAGCATAACTCCATCTCACTGGTTGTATTGAGGTACTATAATACTTGTTTCATGGCAGTCCAATGGTGATGTTTTGGATTCATGCTGAAACAACTGAGCACACTGATGATGTAGGCTATATCTGGTCTGGTCCCTATCATTGCATACATGAGGGATCCAACAACACTAGAGTATGTCACCTGTTTGCCTCCAATCTCCATGTCAGTGATTGTGGCATTACTTTTGGGTTTCTCAGCTGTCAGTTTCGTGCTGGTTGCCATTGGAGTCCAAGTCAGCTTGGAATTTGACATACTGCATTGTTCAACAACAGTTTTGATGTACTGCTGTTGATTCAAGCTGATGATGCATGCCTTTTGATTGTGTTTGATTTGGATTCCCCCAAAATATAAGTTGCAGCTCCAAGATCACGCATTTTGAAGGTGTTCAACAGTTGTTTCTTAACTTTGTTTAAAAAAGGTCGTGAATTTGCTGCAAGGATAAAGTTGTCCATGTAGACTACCAAGAAGCATATTTTACTCTCTTTTTGATAGATGTACAAGCAAGTCTTGGCGTTTAGACAAACAAAGTTAAGATGCCATAGCTTCTTGTTAAGCATGATGTTCCAGGTCCTTTCTGCTTGCTTGAGTCTGGCGTTTTAGTCGCCAACAGCACCCTTGGGGTACCTTAACACCATTGGTTGGGGGGGAGAGAGGAGGGGGGGTCATGTGAAGCTCTTCCTGCAGTTCTCCATTTAAATAGGTGGTAGCAACATCCATTTGGTTGAGTTCCAGATTGTACTTTGCTACCTAAGCAAGGATCACATGGATCAATTCCAAATTTGCAACTGCTGCCCACACTTCCTTGTAATCTACACCCTTGACTTGGGTGAAACCACAAGCTACAATTCAAACCTTGTATTGCTCAATGTCCCTGTTTGTGTTGTATTTTACTTGGAACACTAATTTGGAGGTAATTGGTTTTACCCCTTTTGGTATTGGTACTACTTTGAATACATTGTTGTCAATAAGGTTTTGGAGTTCTTCCTGCAATGCTGGTCTCTAGTTTTTGCTATCAGTTTCTTCAAAGGCTTCTTTGGCATTTTTGGGAAGGAAATGTTTGGATGGCCTACTCTGCAATATTTTGGCAAAGTACTTGTCTCCATTGTCTTCCAATTTGGTCAGGTTAGTGAGGTTGTTCAGCTCTGATCATCTGCTCATGCTTGCATGTCCAGGAGTGTTTGATGAGTCTCCTTGGTTTGCGTCTTCTTAAGATTGTGGGATGTTCTTATACGTTTCTTGCTTCTATTGTCTTCCTTTTGTTCATTTTCAAGCTCTATTGCTTGATGGTAGTCTGCATTTTGCAGTACAGGTTTTTGAGTTTGCGTTGAGCATTCTCAGCTCTTTTTGCCTCCTACTGGCTATGGAGCTGCCAGTTGTTCTTTGTTGGTGGGTTGCTTTTATTTCTGTGGAACCTTAAGCGTTGTTTGTGGTAGTGCAGACAGTGGTGGATGTGGCAACAAATCTGGTGTATGATATTCCTCTTCTGTCTTAGAAGTAATCAGTTGCTGCTCTCCTACTTGCTCTGCATTGGCATCAGGTACTGACTTGTTGTTAGACTTGTGGCTTTCAATTTGCTTTGTATGGGTTTTTCTAGATGCTGGCTGCAGTATATTTGGCTCCCACTTGCATTTGGGTTGTGGCCTATTTTCCTCTTCAAGTTTGGCAAGTTTTGAGATCAGATTAAGGTTCTCATCAAACCAAACATGTTGACTGCTAAATTCCTTTCATGTTTTTGCATCCAGGAGTTTGTATGCTTTTTTTCCCATAGTATAGCCAATGAATATGGCTTTGCCCAACTTGCTTGCAAATTTCCCATCATGTTTCCCTTTTAGAATGAGTGTATAAGCTGTGGAACCAAATGGATGGAACCAGGAGATGTTGGCCTTTTGATTAAATATTATTGAGTAAGGTACCTTCCCTTTTAAGCTGTAAGCCAGTGTTCTTCCCATGACGGTAGCAGCGGTAGTCATTGTGTCTGACCAAAATGACTTGGGTAGCCCAGACTCTATAAGCATGGCCGTTGCTGTGTTCATGAGCATTTGGTTTATCCATTCAGCTAGGCTGTTCTGCTTCAATGTGTCAGAAGCTGTTGTTAAGTGTATGATGCCTGTTTTTCCATATTCTTCCTGGAACTTCTTTCCAATATACTCCCCTCCATTATCCAATTGGAAAAAACTGATGAAGTTTTCCAACAGGTGGAGTTCTCCAATTTTGGTTCCCAGGTGGGTTTGAATGTCATTTTTGAAATTGCAGAAACGTAGTAAGGCCTCGCTTTTTCTTTTGCATGAAGTAAATCCAGGGGAAACACCTGTACCTGTCAATAAAGGATATCCAGTACCGGTTTCCATGACGGTCTGCTGGGTTCACCGGTCCTCCAACATCCAAGTGCATGATTTGAAAAGGGTGAGTCGCTTTTTGTCCTTTGTGCTTAAAGAGAAGCTTTTTCAATTTTGCTAGTATGCAAGGTTTGCAAAATTTTAGTTTGCTGGTTACTCTGTTAATTCCTTTGATGCATCCATCATTCACCATTTGGACTAACCAGCTTGGCAAAACGTGGGCAAGGCATTGATGCAATGTGTTGATATTTATGGAAGCAAGTATGTGCATTGGGGAGGAAATGTTTAGATGGTACAGATTCTCTTTGTGTGATCCAGTGAGCATTACTTTTTGTTCTTTCAAGGTCTTAATTTTGCACCTTCCATTTTTGAACACGGTGTAGTACCCAGCTTTTTCAAGTTGACATATTGATATAAAGATGACTGTAAGGGGAACGCTTGACGTCTGCGGAACTCCTTCCACAGAGTCAGCGATGCAAGGGGCAAGCAAGAGTTGAGCAAGCACAGAGGCAGGCAGGAGTCGGGCAAGAGGCAAGCAAGGCTTAACAGAGGGTCAGACGGCACTAGATAAGCTTACAGTTGGTTCAGTGGATAGGCCAGAAGAACACTATTATTGTTCAGCCTAGATATTCTATTCCACAGGCTGCCTATATATACTACATTGGTGGCTATGCTATTACTAATACTGTTTACTAATTGGGCCCTGGTATGTAAAGGAGTATGACTAACAATAATCAATGCTGAGTAAGGTCCAGGCATGACTCATCAAGGCTGACTACTACAAGACGGAAGGGGAAAAGGTGGGCCAAGCGGCCAGTTGGATCTGCTAGGAATAGGCATATCGTTGGACTAAGCTCAGAATAGAGTTGGACACGGTCCAGAGACTGGTCCTCTGACAATGACCTAGAAAGACAGTACGTATAGAGTGTTTTTTAGTTCCATGGTCTTAACAGATCCATCAATTTTGCATTTGAGCATCACAGTTCCAATACCTATAGCTTCAACGTGAGAGTTGTCGCCAAAACAGATCTTTTGGAGTGGACTTAGTTCCTTGGATGTGCTGCATTTGAACTACTCACAATGTGGCATCATGTGCGCTGATGTGCCAGAGTCGGCTATGGTATGTGAGTAGGTGAGTTCTTTTGAACCACTCCTGACATAGGCCAAAATGCATGGCATTAATGCTTTAGAAACATGAGCAGACTTGCTACCTGAAACTCCTGCAGCTCCATCATCTGAGTCACTTCCCATGCTATCTGAATCTCCTTGCTCTGAGTTGGAATTGTGGTTTGTTCAATTTGCTTTTGCTTTTGCTTTGTTTTTAGGCTTCTTTTTTTTTCCATCCTTCTAGTCTTTCAGAGTTCAACAGTCAGACATATTATGCATGGTAGTTTTGTGGAAGTTGCACTATACTTTGCTTTTTGCCTTTGCTTTTTGTTTCATGGTTGTGTTGGCCTTAAGAGCGGCATCCAAGAATGAAGCTCCCTCCTAGGCAACTACAGTGAACGTTAGGCAGTTGGCTGTCAAAGGGCAACAATAATTCTATGCAAAGTATCAAGTAGTTGAGGGGCGTAGATCATGTGGGTTTGGCTGCACCACCATAGATATGTTTTTATTTTATTTATCACACCTCAGTTTGTACCATATCAATGTGCACAAGACTGAGGTATGTACCACAGATATTCTTTCTTACACTATGTTACTTATTACTGTTGCCATAGATTGTATTTTGTCTAGGTAAATGAATATCAGTTTGTATTGTATCAATGTGCACAAGACTGAGATTGTATTTTGTCTAGCGACCTAGCTCAATCTGCAACTTTTGCACATTGGTCTTTTGACAGGTTATAGGCCCTGTTATAAGGAGAACGCTTGACGTCTGCAGAACTCCTTCCACAGAGTTGACGATGCAAGGGGCAAGCAAGAGTCGAGCAAGCGCAGAGGCAAGCAAGAGTTGGGCAAGAGGCAAGCAAGGCTAACAGAGGGTTGGACAGTGCTAGATAAGCTTACAGTTGGTTCGGTGAATAGACCAGAAGAACACTGCTATTGTTCAGCCTGGAGATGCCTATATATACTACATTAGTGGCTGTGCTATTACTAATACTGTTTACTAATTGGGCCTCAGTATGTAAAGGAGTATGACTAACAATAATTAATGCTAAGTAAGATCCAGGCATATGACTCATCAAGGCTGACTACTACAAGATGGAAGAAGAAAGAGTGGGCCAAGCGGCCAGTCGGATCTGCTAGGAATAGACATATCATTGGACTAAGCTCAGAATGAGGTTGGACATGGTCTGGAGACCGGTCCCCTGACACCTGTAGCCTAAAGTAAGATCAGATGAACTCACAGAGAAAGTACAACCTTTCTATTTCCAACTGCAAACCTACTCCAAAACCACCTGAATTATTCCAAGAACCCACACAGGACCTAACACTCATGCCACATGCCACACCATGTTGGAAGCCATAGTGTGTCCAACCCTCACTAGTTCTGAGAACTGTAAGGGCGACCTCTGGAGGCTATGGCTCAGTCACATAGCTGGCAGAGGGAAATCCAAAGTATATGTAGGTAATATAACTATAACTACTCACTTGGCAGAGGGAAATCCAAAGAGAACAAGTCTAGGGATTCCCTATGCCAGGAGTGACACTTCCAAGGCTCCAGAAGCATGGGAAGTAACTGTATAGCATGACAAAAGCCACAATAAAATTTATAATCTAAAAAAGGAAAATCTCCAAAAATAATCAAAAACTTGGAAATTACCATTGCCAGAGGTCATGCACATGTCTCATGTGACTTGCTTAGTAATTTGGAGGCTAGCCTTGAGATGACTAAGCCTCTGAAAGTGTTGGCTACACTTGTTTGAATGATAACTAAAGAACCAGAGCACCTCAAGGACTGAGAATGGTACTAATAGATAGTGTTGAAAGAATAGAAGCAGTAAAGTAAAAGAGTGACAGCAGAAATAAGGAAATAAATAGAGGAAGAATGAAGGAATAAGGAGTGAAAGAGGGGAGAAATGAGGAGTCCTCTGACAAGAACTTCCAAATATAAAAGATGAGAATAGGAGGAAAACTCAGACAGAAAAAGGTGTGGGATACAGTCATGGAATTGCCACCATCTCCAGGCGTACCCAATACTTCTACCACAAGCACTGACAGCTGGTCTGTCTGCAACGCAAAAGCCACCAGCATCATCATAGCGCATGTATGCAATAGGTTTTTGATTGAAGTTGGCAAATTGCCATATGCAAAGGACATGTTTGATGAGCTAGTTAAAATACACAAGAAGACAAACATTGGTGTCAGCATGTTCTACACTTACACGTGCATAACAAGACTTAAGTGAAACAGATCCTCAGCAACGCTTAACAACCACATTGCCGCAATATCTTCAGCTGACACTAAGCTCACCGCAATAAAAAAACAAGTCAATCGGGAGTTTCTTGCATTCATCTTACTCAATTCTCTTCCCAATGAGAGCGCATGGGAATCTTTCCATGCTACTGTCTTGAATTCCCTCACCCTTGGAAAAGCTCTGTCATTTTCTAAAATTGCCAACTGCTTAAAGTTTACTGTAGTTGCCTAGGAGGGAGCCTCATCTTCAGATGCTGCCATGAAGGCTGATGCAACCAGCAAACAGAAGACAAAGGTGAAAGCTGAGCTCTGGTGCGATTTCCACAAGACCACCACACACAACACATCCGACTGTCAAATGCTCAAAGAACAAAAGGATGAAAAGAAAAAGAAGAAGAAGAAGAAGAGGAAAGCAAAGGCAAATCAAGCAAGTCATGTTTCTGAATTGGAGCAAGGGGACTTAGACAGCACAAAGAGTGATTTGAACAGTGGGACTACAGCAGTGTCAAGTACCAAGTCTACTTGTGTTTCTAAGGCATTAATGTCATGCATTTTGGCTTATGTTGGAAGTGTAAGAGGAATGCTTGACGTCTGCAGAACTCCTTCCACAGAGTCAGCAATGCAAGGGGCAAGCAAGAGTCGAGCAAGCGCAGAGGCAGGCAAGAGTTGGGCAAAAGGCAGGCAAGGCTAACAGAGGGTCAGACAATGCTAGATAAGCTTATGGCTGGTTCAGTGGATAGGCCAGAAGAACACTGCTATTGTTCAGCCTGGGGATATTCTATCCCACAGGCTGCTTATATATACTACATTGGTGGCTGTGCTATTATTAATACTGTTTACTAATTGGGACCCGGTATGTAAAAGAGTATGACTAACAATAATTGATGCTGAGTAAGGTCTGGGCATATGACTCATCAAAGCTGACTACTACAAGACGGAAGGGGAAAGGGTGGGCCAAGCGGCCAGTCGGATCTGCTAGAAATAGGCATATTGTCGGACTAAGCTTGGAATAAGGTTGGACATGGTCTAGAGACCAGTCTCCTGACAGGAAGCAGCTTGAAAGATCTCACCTGCATGTAGCTCCCGATGCATCTTGGCCAAGTTGTCCTCAGCGGAGGGGCTAGGTGCCAACAAGGAAGAAGTAGACACCATGGGAGCGCTACTGCCAAGACCACTCAACAAAACACCCATCCAACCCGCTACTGACTCCGTTGCCAAGTCTGCCTCCCAAAGCTCCTCCTGCCTCCTCTACTCCCTCTCCTGCCTCCTCTACTCCTTCTCCTCCTCAGCTTGCTGCCAAGCCTCCACCAACAGCGCCTCTTGTGCTGCACGCTGTCGCGCCAAAATTGGTTTCACAATTAATGTCTCTTTGCTGTCAGGGGAAAGCTCAGGCTATTGCTAACAGAAGAAATAAAAGATAAGTGACTTACCCTTGGCAACCTATAGGACTTACCGGTTGAGGAGGACCTCTACCCAAAATCTCCGCTAACTTGTTGTCAACAGAGGGGGTTGAGGTCGCTAAATGGTCAGTAAAAGACAAGTACAGTCACTACCGACACATACCAGGAGAGCCTCGTATGGCACCAGCCACTTGGCACCTTTGTGCTTGGCTGCCTGAGCGGCACACCATGCCCACAACACCGCCTCGTCATCCCACAACACACCAGCCGACCTGTGCACCTCCTACCTCTCTAACAACCGCAACATCCCCACCACCAAGTCCTGGGAGGCGCCAGCTCCCTCGCCAAGATGGCACACCAAGAACGCAAAAGCCTTGATGATGAACGTTAGCGCACAAGCGCTAGCATCAGCAGCAGCAATGACAGAAGACATTGGTAGAATTTAGAGTTGGAGGAGATGGGAATCAAAATTGGCTGCTCACAGAGGATTTTGATGGAGTTCCAATCACGGTTGCCAGACCTTTTGAATAGGTGGTTATGTGCACGGACCTCATAACAACACGTAATATCGGGGGTTGACTGAGGACAGTCAATTTTTCAGTTGGGGGGAGATAATAAGCCTCTGGCTGAGCTCAGTGCACTGGCGCTATTTTTAGTGACTTATATTTTGCAGCTAGCAAGAATCGAACTCAGGCTACAGGATGCAACATGCAGGATCACAAGACTTAGCAACCACCTGACTTGGCAGATTTACTGGTCACATGGTGATCACAAGACTTGGTGACCATGGGACCTTAGTGACCACCTGACTTGGTGATCACCTGCCACTCACCTGACTTCAGCCCGGCCCCCTTTTAGGTCTCCAATCAATGATAACCGATGCCAGGGCCTTTAGCAATGCCTATCAAAACCCAGTGCTTCTCAAAGATCCAACGTCAGATCACTTTAGCAACACTTAGCAACTTACTCGGGCCCTTTGATGGTTTCAGATCTTAGCAATGCTTATAGCTTATCCAACGCTTAGCAACTTACTTGAGACAGGCCCCCTCAATGGTTTCAGGCCTTAGCAACAGTCCCCATGCATTTGGCCTCTTTCACTGCTAGGATGTTGAGTTAATGCTTACCGACTTGACAGACACTGTCGCTTAGCGACTTTCATGTTCCATCGTACTTGTCACTATTTTTCTTGATTGATTAATTAGCGACTATTTAGTTTAATTAACATGGCGACTTAGTGCCTATAAATACTGTACATATTTTGTCTTAGCCATCATTGAATCGTACACCCCACAGTTCAGATCACATTTCGGCGTATTCTAAGTCCTCAGAGTTGCTAAGTGATACAGTCTTGCCGACTTCACCTTACCAACTTTACTTGCCAACTTTCATTCTTATGGTGCCATACAGGCACATTGTCGCCAACGTTTACGTTGCTAAAGTCCTTACTGACTTTTAGCACCCTAGCGCCTTGCAGGCTTTTGGCTTAGATCGCTAAGCAACCCTTTTATTTTGCTAAGTTCAATCCCACTAAAAAGACTAGGCTTCTGGGACCCTGCCTGGGACTCTCTCAACACTAGCGACCGCCCGACGCTACTCATTTGTGAGGCGCTAAGTTTACCATCTACCAGAACAGTGCTTAGCAACTTTTGGGTGTCATCAACGTTCAAAGCTATGCCAGCAATATCTTCTGCAGTGCTGACAACAAAAGAGATTTCCAGCGCAACTGTCAGGGGACTCCTCATCTCTCCCTTCTTTCACTCGTTATTCCTTCATTCTTCCTCTATTTATTTCCTTATTTCTGCTGTCACTCTTTTACCTTACTGCTTCTATTCTTTCAACACTATTTATTAGTACTATTCTCAGCTCTTGAAGTGCTCTGGTTCTTTAGTTATCATTTAGACAAGTGTAGCCAACACTTTCAGAGGCTTAGTAAGCATCCAGAGCTTAGTCATTGTGAGGCTAGCTGAGACATGTGCATGACCTCTGGCAATGGCAATTTTCGAGTTTTTGATTATTTTCAGAGATTTTCCCATTTCTAGATTATAAAATTTATTGTGGCTTTTGTCATGCTGTACAGTTGCTTCTCATGCTGCTAGAGCCTTGAAAGCGTCACTCCTGGCATAGGAAATCCCTAGACTTGTTCTCTTTGGATATCCCTCTGCCAGGTGAGTAGTTATGGTTGTATTACCCATATATACTTTGGATATCTCTCTGCCAACTGTGTAACTGAGCAATAGCTTCTAGAGGACACCCTTACAGCAACCAATAAAGCCTCAGATGATGTTAGAGGTGTGGAAAGCGGTACATTAGATGGAGTGCTGGCCAAAGGGCAGACCCATAAATTCATATCAGAGGATAATGTGGAGGGGTGTCAGGGGACTGATCTCCAGACTATGTCCGACCCTATTCTGAGCTTAGTCTGACAATATGCCTATTCCTAGCAGATCCAACCAGCTGCTTGGCCCACCCTTTCTCCTTCTGTCTTGTAGTAGTCAGCCTTTATGAGTCATATGCCCAGACCTTACTCAGCATCGATTATTGTTAGTTATACTCCTTTACATACCAGGGCCCAATTAGTAAACAGTATTAGTAATAGCACAGCCACTGATGTAGTATATATAGGCAGCCTGTGGGATAGAATATTCCCAGGCTGAACAATAGCAGTGTTCTTTTGGCCTATCCACCAAACTGACTGTAAGCTTATCTAGCGCTGTCCAACCCTCTGCTAGCCTTGCTTGCCTCTTGCCCAACTCCTGCCTGCCTCTGCGCTTGCTCGACTCTTGCTTGCCCCTTGCATTGCTGACTCTGTGAAAGGAGTTCCGCAGATGTTAAGCATTCCCCTTACAAGGGGTTGACCAACAAGACAAGCTCAATCACAACAGTATTCAACAAGGTACTAGAAAAGGCAATTGTCAAAGAGAGCTCAGATTGTAGTTTGAGAGCCGCTGGTGGCAGTTCTTTCAGTAGATTCATTATTGAAAGGTTTATCTCCACGCTTTGCAAAGCATCCTCTGAGTTATGGCAGTGTGAAGGGAGAAAACTGGAAACATTGGAAACCGTCAACATTAGGTTCAAAGCCTTGCAATCTGTCAAAGTCAGGATCTTATCATCTTTATCGTCCCAGTCGAACATTGAGAATGGGCAGCTAGTGGATGCTGGTGTTTGAAGCTTGAAGAGAAACCCACCAAAGGCGGCCACACATGAGGCATAACGAACTACTGGATAAAGTGAGAAGGAAGTTCAAGGAATTTTGTGGAGCCTGAAAATTGCCACTTGCTCAGATCGGCTCTGACCATGGCTTCAAGAATGGAACGTGAACCAAAGACATTTGAACTGCAGCTTGGTATCTCAAACGGTAGACTCTTTGATACAAGTGGAATAGAAATTTTGCAGGTGGCCTTTGAATCTTCACACATCTGTAATACAATGTTTACAGGCAGACCAATTCCACTGCCAGCTTGCAAGTATTGAGATCCGATGTTGTTCCACGTTATAGATTGTTGTTTTTGACCTCTACCTACTTTCATCATATTTCCTTTTCCAACCTGATTACTAATACCAATAATTTTCGGTTAAATGAAATTATTTTTTGATGGTTCAGCCAAATATTGGAAAAACTCATTAAAATTCAAAGTAAGATTGTCGTTCATTTTCTAAGATATACTACCACTTCAGAATGCTTTCTGATCTCTTGCACCTTGAAATACACTTAACGTAGATGTGGGAAATGTAGACAGTGTAGACAGTTAACAAGGTCATATTAATAATATCCTTACAATAATGAAAATATGTGTGGGACGAGAAGTTCATTTGATGGGATCGAATAAGACAGATCGTCCGTGGACTCGATTACAACAGGCAGAGTTTGATTTAGTTGTTTACCACTACGTTGGTTACTTCTGAGTATAATTGACTTACGTCTGATTACAACATAGATGCATGAGTCGACGAACGAAGTATGGTCCAGCAGGACTTCCAATGCAAATTCAATGCCTCACATGGTTCCATTAGACGTTTGAAGGAAAAAAAAAACAAAAAAGACTTCGGAACCCAGGTAAACTACTATTATGACTAAGTCCACACCTTTTCTGGCAACAGGTAA
>QLOM01002282.1:0-13082 GCA_003313785.1 Termitomyces sp. MG148 | reverse complement strand
CAGGTAAAGCATGTAGCGTGTTGAATATGTTCACAGTGTTTGAATTGTCAGTAAAAATCATGATTTTCTGCAGGTAACCAATATTTTCAGTGGCGTGCACCAATGCTGAGAGCACAGTTAGGGCCTCTAGATAGAAGATGAGGTCCTTCAGAGCATCCGCTGGTGGTTGCGAGAAGAAAGCCATGCGCAGTTTTGGGTACTAGAAACCCATACCTGAGAGACAAGCGTCGGATTCAAGTACAACGTCTGCGTCAACCTCGTCCCATGCAGTTGCATCAAGCAGTCGAGTGCTACTGGACTTCTCCATGTGGTCTGCTCCCCACTGTAAGTCGGACTTTATGGCTGCGTTCGACCATATTCTTGCATGCGGGTAGTTGCCAACTGCATTGATCTTTGCATAAACATTTACGAGGCATGGGGCAAGTAAAGGGAAAACATTTAACCCCCAGTTCACCCAGCCCGCTAGCCGTTGCCATGCTTGCTTGGTGAAATGTTTCAACTTTCCATTTGGTGACTTGGCAAAACGCTTCATCTCTGCAATCAAATCCGATTTTGCCTTGTCGGAAAGAGTCATTGTCATTGCATTAGGGTCGACAAGGATACCGATGATAGTCAGGGGTGATCCGTACACTTGCTTGTGGCGCTTATGGGGGATGCACAACTCGTCCCATAGCAGCAAAAGTTTTACTTGATTGGAGGGCATCAAGCAGTCATAAGGTTCGTACCTGACCAAGTCCTCCTTGTCATTCACTCCGAATGAGTCATCATTGAAGACAAAAGGAGAGTAGACTTCCCAAACGTTCTTCGCAATCCAAGTGATAAGACTGTTGACACATCCCCAGCAGTTCAGAGACGCTCTCCCGCCAAAACAATTACAGCGATCAACGTGCCTCTGGCCATCAATAGTTACTATTTGCTTCAGTTGCCATAACTTGTGCATAGGAATCAGTCGGTATGCCTCCGCAACATCCGATTTCCATAGGGTAAGAGGTCGGTCCGAGTTTTGGCGAATGCAAATCAAGAGATCGCCTAAGTGCGTCATGTTGTCTAGGGGGAAGCCAGCTATGTGGTCATGTGGGATCATTGAGTTAAGCGAGTACTGTCCAGCTGTCAGATCAGTGATGAGTCAAAACTCTTGGGAGTGTGGCTTGGGCATGGTGTAGATGAGAGAGCTAGTCATTGACGGTAGGAGATTTGTCCCAAAGGCTTGTGAAAATTGGTCTTTGGCTATTTCAATGTCACGTTGCGCATGCAGGAAGTCTGCCTCCGCAGTGCTTACTGGTGCGCTAGAGGACATGTCATAGATTGATGGGTAGACATCAGGGTGCGTGTCTGCATACGGCCAAAACCCCTCACGCAGGCTTCAAATGACTGACTCAACAAACTCGCGGTTTGGATGGTCAGCGAGCAGACTTTTGAGAAGACTCACATTTATAGGTGTGACTATTTTGAATAACTCTGGCATTTGTTCTAGTGTTCCTATTAATCTTGGGTTGTGTAGCTCGGCATAAGGTGGGGAAGGAACTGGTTTTGCGACTTCAGACCAGTCTGCAGTCGTGAGTGATAGCTCAACGCTGAGGTCAAAATAGTTGAATCAGAGATACTTTGGTCGGTCGTCTTTGATGGCCTCAAACCTTGCCCGCCTCTGAGCACTCGTGTCTGGGGTGTGCTCCCCCGCAAGACTTGCATGTGTGCTTCCAGTAACAGGTGTTCGCGTCAAAAGGACAGCCTTTGGCCATGTTGTACTGCTTGCAAACTGCAGATTCCCCTCTCGGTGCGCTTGTAAGGGCGACCTCCAGAGGTTGCGGCTAAGTCACACAACTGGCAGAGGGAAATCCGAAGTGTATTAGGAGCAGTACATACAACAGGGAAATAACTAATCACCTGGCAGAGAGAAATCCGAAGAGAACAAGTCTAAGGATTCTTCTGCCGTGGCGTGGCACATCAGTGTGGGGGCGGAGGCATGAGAATGGCTGTACAGTACTGGGCGAGTCTCTCCGGAGATCTCTGGGGACCCCTGGAGAACTCCGGGGTGGCCAAAAAAGGAAGTCCAAAGGAAGTCCCCTGACATCACCCCCCCCTTAGGGTGCGGCGTCTCGACGCATCGGGTAGAACCAGTTGTGGACTGCGCGGTTGACCGGGGAGATGGGGTAGAGGCCTCGGATTGTGCGGAGAGCCTCGGGGTGACTACGGTGGAAGTCCCTCACCAGGGCGGGTGCGTGGACGTTCTCTGCGGGTTTCCAGGAGATGTCTTTGATACCATAGCCCTTCCACTTGACCTTGTATTGTAGCTTGTGCCAGAATAAACGACTGTCAAGGATCTTCTCCACTTCGTACTCCAGGCAGTCATCGACAATGACCGGAGGCGGCGGAGGCAGGGCACGTCGCCCTGGGATAGGGTCGTCCAGGGCGGGCAAAAGCTTGACCACATTGAAAACTGAGTGTAGGCGCCGCATGCTAGTGGGTAGCCGGAGCCTGTAGGCCAGCGGTCCTACCTGACGCTCGACTACATACGGCCCCAGTTGTTGGTGTGAGAGCTTTTGGGATGGCCTAGTGGTCGCAATGTCGGAGGCATCCAAGTAGACTCGGTCTCCGGGCTTGTACTGGGGGGTCGGTGAGCGTCCTCGGTCGTAATAGCGGGCCATGTCGTCCTTGGCCTTGGCCAGGGCCGCCTCTGCCTCCTCCTGTGCCTTCCGCATACAGTCAACGAACTCGTTGACTGACTCATTCTCTGACTGCTGTGCATGCGGTTCGAAGCCCATCCAGGGGTGTCTGCTGGTGTCCAGAAAGAACGGGGAGTGCTGTGTGGAGGCGTGGACGCGGTTATTGTACTGGAACTTGGCCTCTAGGAGGAGCTCGTCCCAGTCGTCCTAACACTTGTTGCAGAAGAGCCAGAGGTACTGTTCCAGTTCCTGGTTAACACGTTCAGTCTGGCCGTCGGACTGCGGGTGGTAGGCGGTGGAAGTGTGGAGCTTGACATGCAGGAGACGATAGAGCTCCCGGGTGAAGTCCACCACAAACTGGGAGCCCCAGTCGGAGACGTAGGCATCAGAGAGGCCGTGGAGCTTCCAGACGTTCTTCTAGTACAGGTTGGCCGCGCCCATTGCAGAGCAGGTTGTGTGTGTCGGAATGAAGTGAGCTCGCTTTCCATACAGGTCGACCACGACCATCACTGCGTTGTATCTGTACACGTCTGGAAGCTCCACGATGAAGTCGACGGAGGCCACACTCCAGCGTGCCGCAGGTGTAGGGAGGGAATGCAGATGACCTGTTGGAGGGCGCCGGTATGGTTTTGTCCAGAGGCAGAGGTCGCAGGTGCTGGTGTAGGAGCCAATGTAGCGGGGCATCTGCGGCCACCAGTAGTTCCGCACGACCAGCTCCAGCACTTTCCACCTACCAGGGTGCCCCGTGACACAGGAGTCATGGTGCTGCTCGACAATGCGCCGGTGGAGCTCTGGGTTGTTGGGCACGTATATCCGCCCACGGAAGGTGAGGAGGCCATCCTGCAGGCCCCACTCATCTGTGCGTACCGACTTTGTACCAGAGGGGTGCCCTGAACATAGCACTAGGGCGGCTTTGGCAGCCGAGTCTTCCTGTAGACCTTCCCGGTTTCCCCGACGTATGTCTCGGAGAATGTTGACCTCGTCTCCCTGTACGGCTACCCCTTCCAAAGCACGAATGGCAAACAGCTCCGAGTGGAGGAGGGTGATGTTATCGTTATCCCCTGCACCGGAGCCGTGGTCCGCGCACCTGGAGAGGGCGTCGGGCCTCCCTATGCTCCGGCCTGGCTTGTGGTGCAGTGTGAAGTCAAAGTTGGCGAGGTACAAGGACCACCGGGCCTGGCGACGGTTCAGCTTCTTGGCCGTCCGGAAGTGTTCCAGGTTCTTGTGGTCAGTCCAGACTTCAAACTTGTGGCGGGCCCCCTCAAGGAAGTGGCGCCACTCCTCCAGTGACCGGATGATTGCGAGCATCTCCTTGTCGTGGATTTCGTAATTTCGTTCCACGGCATTGAGGCTCTTGGAGTAGAAGGCAACGGGGTGCCACTTACCATCCTCCGGGGACTGCTGGGATAGGACTGCACCGGTTGCAAAGTCAGAACTATCGGCCTTGATGCGGAAGGGTAGGTTGTCGTCCGGGAAGAGCAGGACAGGCTTGGATGTGATGGCAGACTTGAGGGCGTTGAAGGCTCGCTGCTCTGCATCGCCCCAGGTCCAAGCGATGTCCTTCCCAGTGAGGTCAAAGAGGGGACATGCATGGTGGGAGAAGTCCTGGATGAAGCGCTGGTAGAAGTTCGTGAATCCCAGGAAGGCTTGTACTTCCTTCTTGCTCCGGGGCTCCGGCCACTGCATCACACCAGCTACCTTCACCGGGTCCATCTCCGCCATGCTGTGAGAGATGATAAGTCCGAGATACTCAATGCGTGTCTGCTCAAACTCGCATTTCTCCGGCTTGAGGTACAACTGGTGCTGGTGGAGACAGTCCAGGATGATCCGTGTGATCCGACGATGCTCCTCTAGCGTCTTGGTATAGATGAGGATGTCGTCGAGATACACACAGACTACTCCATCCGCAATCAGGTCCTGGAAAATGTCGTTCATCATGGTTTGGAAGGTGGCAGGGCTGTTGGTGAGTCCAAAGAACATCACTAGAGGTTCAAACAGCCCGCAGTTGGTCCGGAACGTGGCCTTCCACTCATCTCCCTCCTGGATGCACACGTTGTTGTAGCCCCACCAGACGTCCAACTTTGTGAAGTAGCGCACACCCCGGAGGTTGTTGATCAGTTCTGAGATGAGAGGGAGTGGGTAGCAGTTTTTGACGGTCATCGCATTGAGTACTCGATAGTCTTGGACCAACCGGAGGGAGCCATCCTTCTTCTTGATGAAAAACACTGGAGAGGCCATCAGAGACTTCGAGGGGCGGATTTGTCCAGACTCCAGATTTTCCCAGAGGAACGTGTCAAGCTCGTCCTGCTCCTTGGGTGCGAGCGGATAAACCTTGCAGTTGGCTGGCTTTGAGTCTGGCAGAAGCTCAATGGTGTGGTCCCACTGCTTGCGCTCTGGGAGGGAGTCAAATGAGGCCTTAGAGAAAATGTCCTCAAAGTCGTGCAAATAGTTGGGGACCGCATCCCAGAACGCCTGGGGCGGCGTTGGCTGCGAAGGCCTGGGCCAGCCGTTGAGAGGTGGTTTGGCTGGCCCGGATCTCCTCCGCCACTAGCGGAGGTCGTAGCGTGGTGGCGTAGATGTGGTCTCCTACCTCAATGGCTTCGTCCGGAAGCTCCAGATCCTGTGCAGGTAGGAACTCTCCTTCTCGTCCCTCTTCCTGACTGGGGTTTCCTCCGTCGTGCCTGTCGTCCTTGTAGAGGGCCTCCCTACGAGGGAACGCCAGAGGCGGGGGATCCAGCAGGTCAAGATCAGCGAAGAGGAGGTGACCTACGTGGCACGCCCTGATAGCTGCATATTCCCGCATAGCGGTGCGCCGCTCCTTCTTCACTTCTTCTGCACAGGTTGCGCAGCGCCGGGGGCACCGGCTCATGCTCACCTCCCCAGTAGCCCAGTCAATTTCTGGGTTGTGCTCCTGGAGCCACGGAAATCCCAGGATCATGTCCTGTTTACCGATGCCCATGACGGCGAAGGTAGTGCGCTCCGCATGGGACCGGTAGTGAAGAACCAGGTCCACCACAGACTTGATAGACCCCGCTTCGTTGCGGGTACCATCAACATTGTATACCGGGATCGGGGCAAGCAGGGGTCGAGTGGTGAGCTGATGCCGTTCTACATAGCTGGTGTCCATAAAGAGTCTGGTGGCTCCGGAGTCTAGGAGGGCTGACACGCTCCGGGTCTGTTGCGTGTTGGTTGTCTCGATTTCCACGTTTATCCGGAGCAAGTTAGGCAACGGAGTGGAGGCAATTACGTAGCGACGGGGGAGGCGGCGCTCCCAGGCAGGGAGGCGTGTTTGGGCAGGCGTCGGATAGGGCTGAGGGGGTTTGTTGGGTACGACGGGGGTAGTGCTTACGGTCAGAGAGCTATCGGCAGAGACTGTATTAACTTCTTCTACCGACAAACATGCGAACCTGTTAGCACTAAGTAGCGGGGGCGTACTGGTCACCCGCTGCACCCCTGAAAATCCTCACTCTGCTCCTCCTGGCCTTCCGAGACGTGAGCGTCTTTTGACGCCTCCTCTGGGATGGGGGTATCCAGAGAGGGCACTCCAGCGATGTCCCGGGCCGCCAGGAGCTGCATGAGTAGCTCCTCTTGCTCCTCCGGGGAGAGGTAGCACACCTCGAGACCCCTGGGGCAGTGACGCGCAAAATGGCCCTGCGCGCCGCAGCATCGGCATGAAAAGGGGAGCGGGGCGCGCTGTCGCGAGGCGTCCACATCCATTGGCACGCCTGGAGGTAGTGCCGGGATTGTCAGGGGCGTGACCGTTGCCATGGGTGGTGCCAGAATCGGGAACCTGCGGGGGAACGTCGCAGGGGGCCGCGTCGGGGGCGCAGGGTGCACAGGCTTGCGGAGGTTGCGCTTGAGCTCCATGAGCTGCCATTGCTCCCAGGCCACCCGGTACTATGCAAGGACCTGGTCGTCGGCCGGTCGACCCTCTGCAAGGTTGTCGATGCACTCCATCAGGATCAGATGGAGCCCTTCCCAAAAGGTGAAGCAGAGCTGCAGGCCGTCAGGGTACTCAGCCTGCTCAACCAATGCGTGGAACGAGTCAATGTACTCATCCAGCAAGCGTTTCTCTTGGCCGTACTGCTCCCTATCCCTCAGGATCAGTGCGGCGCTTTTGGCGGGGTTCCAGGGGAAGAACTCGTCCTGGAACTCCTGTTCAAACTCAGCCCAGTCCGTAAAGCTTGTGACGCCTCCGGGGCATTGGAAAACCCTCAGCGCATAGGTGGCCGCTCGTCCCAACTTCATGTAGGACAAGACCCACGCAATTTTCAGCTCGTCGGATATGAAATCGTTGCCACAGAGCTGGAGATAGGTGGCGCACAACTGGAGGAAGCGTTCCCCAGATGCGCGGTCACCGTTATAGGCGTGGGGGGTCGCCAGGCGCGGGATGTTGGAGCACTCCTGTGCCAGGATGGGGGATTGCGTGGTGCGTGGGTGCTGCACCGGCGGAGTAGGTGGTGGGGGGTTAGGTGCCGCCAGGGCGAGGCGTTCGAGGAGGGTACAGAGAGAGTCGGAGATGGTGTCAGTGGTTTGTCGGAGGTGGGTGAGTTCGGCGGAGTGCTGGGTAAGGGAGGCTTGGGTGAGTTGCACCTGTGTTTCTAGGTGGAGCAGGTGGGTCCAGGCTTCCTCGCCGGAGGTGGCGGCGTCCGGGAGCGCTTCTGGAGCGGCGGGCTGAGACATAGACAAGGCAGTGCTTAAAACCGGTGGAGGAGCAACAAATAGGAGCCGGGAGGTGTTCAGCAGCTATAGGGGGCTACCAGACCAGGAGTAAGAGACTTGTTCTGCTGTAAGGGCGACCTCCGGAGGTTGCGGCTAAGTCACACAACTGGCAGAGGGAAATCCGAAGTGTATTAGGAGCAGTACATACAACAGAGAAATAACTAATCACCTGGCAGAGGGAAATCCAAAGAGAACAAGTCTAAGGATTCCTCTGCCGTGGCGTGGCGCATCAGTGTGGGGGCGGAGGCATGAGAATGGCTGTACAGTACTGGGCAAGTCTCTCCAGAGATCTCTGGGGACTCCCGGAGAACTCCAGGGTGGCCAAAAAAGGAAGTCCAAAGGAAGTCCCCTGACAGCGCTGGCTGATCGGCTCAGGGCAGACCCGGAGGCTTTCCTGCTGCCATAATTGATTCCGTCGACGTTAAGAGTTGAGTCTCTGAGGTCGACAAATTCATGGTAATCTGTGAGTAGGATTTGGGTTCCGCCACCGACCCTTGATCGGACAGCTTTGTTGTATGCGATGACCTTGCCATGCGCTGACTCATGCTTTGCAGTGAAAAGGCTGAGGATGTTGCTGATGTGCGTCTAGAACTCGCTATCTTGGTCTGGGAAGGCGAAACGTAAAGCCTTTGCATAGATGTTTGCTGCGACCAACCATTGTCCGCTGGTCTTGACCTTCCTAAGCGGAGTGCTGTATCCAAGGATGAGTTCACAATGCCCGAGACGGCCTCTATTCTCTCGAGGAGCCCCCAAATTTCTGACCGCACTGTAGATTGAGTCGAAACAGGCTTCTTCTCCCCTGAGAAGCTTGTCCCACTCTGAGGAAGGAAAATCTGAGGGGGCTGTTTGTGAAGTAAGGATTCTTTGCTTGATGTCGCTGACATTCTGCATATAGGTCCTGAGGAGTTTGCAATTACTGGCACAGCAGGGGTCTCCAATCTTTCTTGCAAGCTTTTCTTGGGAGTACCAAGGAAGTTTTCTCTCATCGAACTTTCTCCGCTTCGTTTGGGGTTCGTCATCCTCATCAGAAGAGTTGGAGGACTGTTTGGAGTCTCCATCACTGTGAGTGCCTCCTCTACCTTCTCCTTCATGGAGGTCGCGTTCGACAGATCTGACGTAGTCGTCTGTGATCTTATCGATGGATCTTGGCGACAGTGAGCGATGCTGCTGAGGTGCTGTTCTGACTTCATTGGATCTATTTCTCTCGTCTCCGACAGTGCCTTCTGTCCTGTTGCCCCTGTCTTCACCAGCGCTGGAGCCTTGTTTGGGGATAGCTTGAGCCTTTTCCCGGTGCGTGCCTCTTCACCGCTGTAGTCTGACCTTTTTCTCAATGTTGTTGAGTAGGGCAATATAACTGTTGATGGTGTTTTGGATGGCATCGGCGGGGACCTTAGAGAGGTTGGCTGTATTGACGATTGCTGTGATGGTAACAGGTTTTGACTTTCGACCTCTTCTGAACAACTCGATGAGCTCCTTGAGTTGGTGAACGACGTCTCGCTCGGCCCCAACCGGTGTAATAGGGGTATCTCTTGCATTACTCTCCAACTGATGGCTCTCTTCCCCATTACTGGGATCTGACGATGTTTGCTGTGTAGTCGATCCACTAGGCTGAGGCGGTCTTTGAGTGTGTGTTTTCTCATGAGAGCTCATGTAACGGTTAGAGGGGATTTGATGAGAACTTGTTCAGATATTTAGACAAAAACTGAAGTATGTATGTGTACTGTAGTTTTGCTCCAATCTAGAGAGGGTTGGTCGGAGTGAGTAGTTCTCTCCGTCTGTATCCCGCTTACCTAGAGAGAGTTGGTTGGAGTGAGAGTTTTCTTAGGAACTGGTCTCACTTGCCTCCTCTCTCTAGGCGTACCCACGTGATTGTCACGAATCGAGGACTCTTACATTGGTTGCGCAAAACCAAACCGTTTAACTTAATTATTTATTTAGCAATTTGATCTAATATTTATTTAGGAATTTTATTTATTATTTACATCACATGATGCCAATGACAGGTCGCTGGTACCATGTGATATGCCAGGCAAAGCAAACAATGCAGAGGTATATGATTACAGAGCATGCTACAATGCTTGCATGAGTGCAGTGGAACATGAGGCCTTGAAAAATTATGGTGAAGTGCAAATACCATCACACTGAGGAAAAAACTATAAGAATGTATATCTTCCAAAGTCATACAATTGAGCATAGATGTATGTATAAGCACAAAACACAGGTGTGCAGAGCACGGGGAGATGAGGAATGCAATTTGGGCATATTAACACATAGATAAGGACACCTTACATTGAAAGAGAAGAGGAAGGAGCCAATGCATGCCAAGTGCCAAGCCTTTCCACATGCAAAAGTCTTTTTTAATTATTTTCTTTTCATTCTTTCTGTCAGGGAACAGGTCTTTGGACTGTCCACCCTAGCCTTGCTTAGTCTGTGTTGACGTTGGCACCCACATCTAGCCACTATTCGGACCGCTCTGGCCCTATTCTGCTCCATCCCTGTCTTGGCATTGACACCTGGCAGGTCACCTGGTCTTTGGACCCACTTTACTTGCTGGCAGGCCTTTATGCCATTGGCTGGCTTACTCATGCTGACTGTTGCTTACTCATTAGTGCTTAGTACATACCAGCCCTATTAGTCAATACACCGTAGTCATAGCATATCCAATGTAGTATATAAGTAGGAATAGTGGATGGAACATCCCCAGTCCTAGCAATAGCATTGCTTCTGAGTCTATACATTAGCATTACTGTAAGCTCCTCAGTGACGATCTTGCCTTCTGCTCTCGCCCTCCTGCTCCACCCCTTGTTGGTAGCCTGCCTTCTTGCCTGCCAGTTGCTTGTCACTGTGCTTGCTCAACACTCACCCCACTTGGTGGTAGGCTTGAGTGGTTGATGCATCTGCCTGGCTTTCCATGATAGAGCATCCCTTTACACTTTCTCCCATCCATTTGACCAATCACACAAGCAAGATAAATTACATATCAAGTAGCACATGTTTGCCAAGGATTGCCAAGGATTGCTAAGGACAGGCTTGGACGTTGCCAAGGGGGTTTGGCATCAATAAGAAGTTGGTTTTTGCAGAAAACCACATGAGTCTGGCAATATGTATGGAAATTTTGGTTAAAACTGTCATTAGGTGAACTAAGCGAAGATTGTCATCCTCTATGTGCCTGCAGTTTCAATGTTGTGGTCTGTTAGCCATCTAAGTCCTTTTTTAGATTTTTTTTGGATTCTGGACGAATGACAATCCTTGAATAAAGTATGTAATCAGGCACATTTGATGCAGGTTTTTGCACACATTAAAAACTCAGATTATCATCCTCGTAATTTTCCTTGATCACTCCAAGTGTTTCCGTGGCCAAGTAGCAGGCGCTGCAGTCAAGGACCGCCCTACAGAGTGAAATCCTCATGTAACTGTCGGTCCGGTCTATTTTCAGCCAGTCGGGCTGTTCTGTTCCTGGTTTTTCCAGTCTCATTCTTTTTTTTTTTCCCCGGATTCTGTTGTCAGAGGCCGTGGAGTTCAATTAATTATGAGGATTGAATGTGTACGAAGCATTGGATAGCAATGAAATAGCATTTAGAGTCCCAATTTGGTAATAACAGTGACATTATGTGGTCATATTGATGGGCAATTTTTGAATCCATTGTGTCTAAATCCTGTATTTGCCCTGTATATTGCCTGTATACTACAAGGGTAAAAGAAAGTATAATGGCTCAGCAGAGACAGCTCATGATAATGTCCCTTGTTCGACCTGGCAATCAAAGAGAAGGACACAGCATCGTTTAGGATGCCGTGGATTCCTTCAGAAACCATTGCAAAGTCGGTTCCCGCCAGTCACATGATCGCCGCAGGTGTCCTCCCTCATTGGTATCCTTTAACCCCATCAATCTTGTATAATTCAACAGTGTAGAGCGATACAGTAAATCAGTCCTCAGTCACACCAGATATATGTTGTACGACTGATATATTACCTGTAGAGCGATACAGTAAATCAGTCTACAGGGAGTAGTCAATACGATGTAAGTAGAAGTAAATTTTATGGATAGCTCACCCTCAGTCACACCAGATATATGTTGTACGACTGAGGGTGGCGGGTTTGTGTATTGTTAGATAAGTACGAAAAAAAATAAAATAAAGTTTACCAAAAGACTGGCAAATAATGAACGTCAGTCCAGCTGCGCCAAGACGAGAAAAATAACAGAGAGGTATCCAGAAAAGGAAAATACGATCGTATAATCGTCAGCATGACGTCGACGGTAGGATAAGTCCATCCTCAACAAACAGAGTCTAACAGCATATCATGTAGACAAGCTCATTCTATAGAGTCTCTCCCTTTCGTGTCGGGTTTTCTTCAGGCTTTGGATATTCAGCAAAGATCCCCAGGTCACAAACCAGAGCCTCAACGGGTTCCAGATAGACGTTTGGCCCTACAACTATCTCTTCTGAGCCTTTGCTCCCATGCCCAGCCATTCTCAACCTCCAATACGTCTCACGAATCCAAATCCGGTGCTTGACCCAGTTCTCCCACCCGGTACCGATGACTTCGGCGAATTTCAGATAATAAGGTGCATCCTTGAACATTGTCGCACAAGCCAAATCCATAATTCCGTGCTGGGCATACAATTGCTCTGCGTAGCAAGCACTGAAGTGTGTACGCAAGTAGAACTGGCGGATGTTTCTATGCACACCCGGCGTGTTGTCGTAGGGAACATTTACAGCACGGAAGGTTTGTGGCCAATTTGAAACGTCGCCAGTCGAAGTCCAATCACAGGGCACAGAAAACCAGTCCTCTCTCGGGCGGTCAGGATGCGTGAAGGGACTGTCACGGTCGGTGAGAAGGTCTCCTGGATAATGAGCGGTGAACATTGCTGGCAAAATTTGGGCACCGGCCCAGTCAAGCACGCCTGTTATTCTTGGACTGTCTGAAGATAATGAAGCTTCATCAAAGAGGACATTACGAAGGGCAATGTCAGGATGGTAAAGGATCAAGGAACGGCATGATTTCGGTGGTTCAAAGTGGGGAATGAGTGAGGAGAGGAACTGGAAAAGCTCGGCATACATGTGAGGAGTGCACACCCCACCGAACCAAGTTTGGACAGAATTATCCGTCTCGAGGTTTCCCCACTCTGTGATTGCTTCCATTAATTCTTCTTCCAGCTGAAATCTCCATAGATCTTGTATGGATTTAAAGGGGCCACCCAAAGTCTCCTGTGACATTGTCATCAATGGACCTATCACGAATTCGCCGTCCACATCAATTGCGAGGCTCCCTATTTGATCAAACGGAACAGGTTTGGAGAGCGAAGCCTGCAATTTTGCTAGCGATTTAATTAAAGCGAAATCTCGTGTTAAAGAAGCTTTGTCCAGGTCGCCAGATATTCCTTTCGCTAGCTTTGTTGTGACACCGGGAACTACTTCCATGAGAAAATATGGAGCACACGCGGCATTTGTAAAGGTAAAATCGCAAGCAAGCACCTTTGGTACAGGAACATCGGAATAAAGTCCCGATTCACGCACAAATTTCATGGTTGCGATTTCAGAACGCTTAGCCTCGGGATCGAACTTGCTTTCATCATACTGGCAGACACTTGCAGCCACTTCAGTATTGTCACTGAAAGCTAATCTATAGACAGTGTTGTAGGAACCCTGACCGAGGAGGGAGATGGAAACACATTCGATACTAGGAGAATCAGAGGT